>CAIGRL010140287.1:0-16035 GCA_903798325.1 Fraxinus xanthoxyloides
TTGTCAACCATATTGAATTGTAAAATGAATCAGATATCATGCCTTTGTCGTTTGGATGTTTAGAAATTAAATCAAGAACATTTCAACATGATTTCGTATTACTAGCTCATGGAAATTAACGCAGTCCAAACATGGGATGATGCAAATTACAGACATAACATAGAGTTAGAATAAACAACCTAAACCTAAAAAAAAATGACAATCGGAGAAAGAACAGAAAAAGATTCTTAAAACAATCATGCTATATGAACATCAAGGTTGTGATAATGTTACGTATCATCCTATCATTGGACATTTTACAACATAATCAATTTTTTTCATTTAATCATCTACTAGCACGTGCAATTATGTCAAATTTTCTATCAAATCCTTCTCGTAAAGTAGTTCTATCCTTCTTAAAAATTCACTGAGTTCTCCTCCCACAAATTTCAGAATGCCTACCCATAGCTAAATCATATTCAACCCTCATGGTACTTTTCACAAAAACATTACCACTACAACTACTGCACCAATAGTATAGATTAATAGCTCAAACCCAAGTAGAGATCAAAATAAGAACGGATGCTCTACGAGATCTAGAAAGTAAAAAGAATCCAAAAAAGTGGCAACACAAAGAGTTAGGAACAAATTAATCGACCAAAAGTTAATTACGGTAATAATTGATAGCTTCAAGCATACAGCCAAGAAACTGGAAAACTGAAAATATATGGAAAAAAAGAACAAATCTGGAAAAGAAAAAGAAAACCCGGGACCGACAAAAATAACCAGATTCCTTCAAAATTCATATTTCATTGAAACTACCTAAATTCAGTCATAGAAAATTGGGGAAAATAGTGCATTGGTCATAATACTCGTGATCGAGGTACTACTGCTTTATCTGATATGATACTAGACAGTGGGTTGGAAGATGCTAGTTTCCTTGAGAATCGGTATACTTGAACCAATGGTCGGGACATAAAGAGACTGGATATGGTACTCGACATGTATTTGGTGATGTTTTCAAACGGGTGAGGGATGCTAAAGATATGGTTGATAAGGTAGATATTGTATATGATAGAGACCTTACACAGGAGCATCGCGACTTACTGCTCATGCTTAGGCAGTTTTGAACCGAACTTTATCTATAGAAGAGGGTTTTTGGAAGCAAAAGGCTGGTTCATGTTGGGTATGTGAGGGAGATCATAATACTCAATATTTCCATGCGATGGTTCAGGGACGTCAGATCAAATCGCATATCAGGTCCATTAGGATGTAGGCAGGAAAAGTTTTACCTACTCCTACTAACATTCAGACTTCGGCTATTTCATTCTACCAAGATCTTCTATCTGCTCCTACACAACCTTTGGACCTCATTCGTTTAGATATCAACCCCAGGCTTTTGACGAAGGATGATAATTTGGCATTAAATCGTCCCCTTTAATTCATGAGGTACGAGAGGTGATTTTCAGTATAGATGCTGATAGCGTTGCCAGCCCGAATGATTTTCCATCCCTATTTTTCTAGCATTGTTAGGACATTATTCACGACGACGTATATAGAGTAGTCTTAGACTTCTTTGATAGTGGCCATTTTCCACGGAGTTTTGCTACTACTATTGTATTACTCCCTAAGAGGGATGGTGCATGTAGATGAACTGACTTCAAACCCATCAGTTTATGTACTATGTTCAATAAGTTTATTACTAAACTTTTGAACATTTGATTGAGTACATTGTTACCATGCATTATCTATCCTCCACAAAGTGACTTCATCACTGGTCCCCTGATTGGGAATTATATCTTATGAGTTCGGGAGTTTGTCTATATTTTGGATTCTAGAGTGCGAGGGGATAATACTATGCTGAAGATAGGCATGACTAAAGCATATAATCGTATGAACTATGACTTCATTTATTTTGTATTGGACGCATTTGGTTTGATCAGATCTGGATCGACAGGATCAAGTGCTGCATCTCGGAGTCATTTTTCTGTACTCCTAAATGGCCGCCCATATGGTTTTTTTCCCTCTTCGTGAGGACTTAGACAGGGTGATCCCATTTCGCCTTCATTATTCATCACGCTGCAAATTACTTTTCACGCTTACTCACTCAGAGGTTTCGAAAGTATCCCAGTATGAGCTATCGACATGGAGGTAGTACCATTGTCTCACACCTTTCATTTGTTGATAATATGATAATATTTGCCAACAGATAATCTATCAAGAGGATTCTTGATTGTCTGGAGCATTATGAAGGGGTTTCTGGTCAGTTGGTGAATAGGGACAAGAGCGGACTTATACTACTCAGACGGACATCAATTAGTCAGATCAGATGTTTGGAGATTTTGATTGGATTTGGATACCAGTAGCAGTATTTCACTTATTTAGGGGTCCCCTTATTTAAGGGGACCAAGAGGAGTTTCATTTATGATGACTTTATCTAGAAGGTCAGGAACACGATTTCAAGTTGGGCATCACGACTTTTTTCACCTAAGGGCCAATTATCTTACTGAGGTCAGTGCTCTCTTCAATGTCATTACATCTTCTTCAGATTAAGCATCCCCCTAAGACTATCTTGAAGAAATTTGAGAGTATCTTTGCTCATTTCCTATTGGACTCCAAGGAGCAGGCGCCGTTTATATTAGTGGATTTGGAAGGGAATTTGTTTTCCTATTGATGCAAGTGGTCTAGGCTTCAGGAGATTGTAGGATGTAGTGGACACCTTCTTCATAAAGTTATGGTGGTTGTTCCGTTCTCAGAGAACACTTTGGGTACAGTTTTTACTGAGCAAGTATTACATATGGACGCATCTTTCACTTGCAGCAGTTCCCAAATCATCTTCTCCTACCTGGAAAAGGTTGAAATTAGTTGGGTTTCAGACAGAGCTACATATTGCATGGTACCTTGGGACATGTCGATATTCATTTGGTATGATTTTTAGATGGGTGAGACCACGTAGGCATCCCTATTCCCACACCGGAAGCACACATTTACGAGGGCGCATGATTTTTTTGATGAAACTGGGTGGGATATAGGACGTTTATTACATGTTCTCTCTCATCTTATGGCAACATAGATAGGGGCTATACCTTTATGTGCAGACCCCCCATATTGCATTATTTCGAGAGATATATCTGATGGTAGCTTCGCTAAAGGTCCACGTGGCAGCTTATACGTACGGGATGTCAGTGTCAGGATTATCAATTACTGTATATCTCCATTTTTTCAGTTACTGTCTCATTATTCTGCTGGAGACTAGGGCAGGACCTCATTCCAGTAGATGTGGTTATTTAAAAGAGGATTGTATATCAGTTGGCTTCTCATTGTCAGTATTGCTCTGAGACTGAGACTATCAATCACAACTTCACTGGCAGTGGCATTTTCGATTAGGTATGGCAGGATTTTTGGGATTTTTTTTCAGATTCTTATGAGTTCAGGAGATGGAGTTGGATAGAGATTCCAAAGATGGTAGTATTTTGGATAGGATGTTCGTTGTGGACACATTCGCACTATTATTCCTCTATTGAAATTTTGGTTTCTTTCGACATAGAGGAATGATGTAAATCATATGAGGATTCGCATGGAGGTCATACATATCATTTGGAGGGTTTATCGTATGATCCGTTTTCTTCTTCGTAAGGGAAGTCTATTTCGAGCTGTGCATTGAAGAGAATTTGACACTTGCACCCATTTTTGGTATTGCTTTGTACCCCCTTCATCATCTCCCCCCTTTTGGTTTGGTGGTGCACTCCATTAGTCAGATTTTCAAGATCAATATTGATGGATGCATCAATGATGGTCTTGCAAGCGGGAGATGCATCATCAGAGATCACGCAGGTCAATGTATTAGGACTTTCTTAGCTTTGTACGGTTCATGCGTGATATTAGATGTAGAGCTCAGGGTATTTTAGATGAGATTTTACTAGTTAAAGGACTCGGTCTTTCAGACATTTAGATTGAGACAGATTGTGCAGTGGCTACTCATTGCATCACTAAAAAAGGAGAACCATGAGCTATTCAGAGCATCCTTAGGCAAATCACAGACATCATATCATTCGACAGAGACACAGTTTCCCACATCTACAGACAGGGGAATCAGATTGCAGATGCTCTTGCTGCCGAAGGTTGGGATCATCGAGTATATCAGATATATGAAGCAACTGTCCTACCACGATAGGTTAGGGCACTCGTACAAATTGATAGACATGGACTGCCTTATATTAGAATATGATTTTTTATTTTCTATTCTTATTTTTGTTCATTATCATTTATTTTTATTGTAAGAGAAATAATACTTCCTCATTTACTACTTTCATTATTTCTTCTTGTAACCACGGTATTCCTCTGCCACAAGTGAAATATTAATAAAATTTTGGAGGTACCGCCATCCTTTAATAAAAAAAAAAAGAATGAATTAATAGCAGAAACCCTCCTTAAAATGTTTATATTTGCAATATAACCCCTACTTATTGAAAATTGTAGAAAACCCCCATATTTGAAACATTTTGTGAGAAATACCCCTACCGTTAAGATCCGTCAGATTTTTCGTTAAAAAATGTCAACAATATAAAAAATTCCAGTTGCAATACCAAAGCTTTTATTTTTTTAGCAAATTAAACCTAGATTTTTTAGGGATAATTACAGCAACAGTCTCAAACCTTTCAATCACATTAAATAA
Source organism: Fraxinus xanthoxyloides (assembly GCA_903798325.1). Taxonomy (NCBI): domain Eukaryota; kingdom Viridiplantae; phylum Streptophyta; class Magnoliopsida; order Lamiales; family Oleaceae; genus Fraxinus; species Fraxinus xanthoxyloides. The sequence goes on from CAIGRL010140287.1 coordinate 4,655, forward strand.
TTACATTAAACACTAAAAAAAGAAAATAAATAAAAATCATTTTCATCTTCATCAAACTCCTCATCCTACTCCCAACCCATGCCACCCCAACTCCAACTCCAACTCTAAAGTCAAAATCACAGATGTTTTAGTTGATGGTTCAGTTATGAAGATGGGTGTTGACGAGGCCCATGAATTGTATGAGAGGATAGTGGAGAATCAGTCAATGTGGCCAATCGATGCAGAGACTCCAAGGAAAATTGCAAGGGTGCTCAACATAGATGTGGTGATTACTTTAGCAGCACATATGGAGGTAATTACATAGAAACTAGACAGCTTATTTCAATATGTTAAAATGGTACACCAACCATCACTAGTTTGCGTAGGTTGTAGGGTAGATCGCATTATCAAAAATTTCCCTTTAGCCTCCGTACATTTTAATGAGCTTGAGGAAATTAGCTATGCACTAAACTTTAATAGGCAACAGAATAACCCCTATTTTGGTATGTACAATCCAGGGTAGAGAAATTTTTCTAAATTTTTCGTAAGTTAATAATCAAGGACAATGACATAGACAAGGAGAAAACTATTAGAATAAACCTCCGGGTTTCCAACAACCCTAAGGAAAAAAGCTTTCCTTAGAAGATTTGCTCCTTCTGTACATCACGAAGATTGAGACTAACTTTGAGAATCAATAGGCATCTATCAAGAATTTGTAACAACATGTGAGAGAGATGGCATCCACATTATTAGATAGAACTTAGGAACTTTGCCTAGCATCACAGAAACAAACCTAAAGAAACATGTTAAAGAATCAATATACTTAATTGAGTTCAGTTACCAGAGATACATGTGAAACGACTTGTTACTACTACAAATAGGTACCTACCGTAGGCGAGGAGCACATAGATTAATCTAAAAAAATCACAGAGAAAAATCAAGAAGAATCTTCAGACAGTCCATAGGTTAAGGTAACTGTTTTCGTCAAAACTTATGTGCCTCCAATTCCATTTCCCGCATTGATTGCAGAAACACAAGCTTGAGAAGCAGTTCCTGAACTTTTAGGATGTGTTCAAGAAGATGCACATCAACATACCATTTGTAGAAGCCTTAGCTCAGATGCCTAGCTACACTAAGTTTATGTAAAACATACTATCGAACAAGAGGAAACTCGAGGATAACGAAATAGCCATGTTAATAAAAGAGTACAGTGCGATTCTCCAATAAGTTTTTGCAAAAACTAGAAGATTCAGGGAGTTTTATCATTCCTTCTAATATTGGCAACAAACATATAGATAAGGCATGTGTAATTTAGGAGTGAATATTAACTTAATGCCTCAATCTCTTTTCAGAAAATTAGATTTGGAGAAGCAAAAGCCACTATAGTCGCATTGCAGTTGGCTGGCAAGTCGATCAAGCACCCTCGAGACATCATTATCCTGGATATGGAAGACATCTTGGTGAAGGTTGAGAAGTTTAAATTCCCAGCACATTTCATTATCCTGGATACGAAAAAAGATAAGGACGTCTTATCATATTGGGTCATCCATTTTTGGCTACTAGCAGAGCTCAGATAAATGTGTAGAAGAGTCGGTTGATATTAAGCTAGATGAAGAGTTGATAATCAAAGTCTTCATGTTATTCAAATTTTAGAATGAATCAGATTCATCATGAGATAGATGTGATCAGAGAAGCACTGACAGAGACATTCAAATTTGACCATCCTCAAGATCCACTTAAGGCTTGCTTAGTATACTCTCAATCCATTAGAAAAAGAAGAAGTACATGAAAGTGTTAGATACATGGCATCACTTTCACCATTCCGAAAGTAGCCACAATTGGAGCTGAGTAAAGGTCTTACAAAATCTTTATTATCTATACAGCAAGCTCCAACATTTGAGCTCAAACAATTGCCCACTTACCTGCAGTATGCTTATTTGGGGAAGAAGAATTTAATTTCGGTCATCGTCTCGAATTCTCTTACAGAACTAGAGGAAGATCAGTTATTGAGAGTAATTCAGGATTATAAGACGGCAATTGGGTAGACTATCTCTAACATTAAAGGGATTATCCATTCTCTTTGTATGCATAATATTTTGATAGAAGATGATTACAAGCCTTCAATAGAGCATCAATGCACAATGAATCTGACTATGCGTGAGGTGAAAAGGAAAATGGTCTTGAAGCTTTTGGATACAATGACCATATATCCCATATCTGACAGTCATTGGGTCAGTTTAGTATCGGTGGTGCCAAAGAAATGAGGAATCACAATGGTTCGAAATAAAAATAAAGAGCTCATTCCTACACGCAGAGTTACAGATTGGAGAGTTTGCGTTGACTACTGCAAACTCAACAATGCTACTAGGAATGATATTGATCAAATGTTAGAAATGCTATGTATACTACCGTTTTCTGGATGGATACTTGGGTGCAATCAATTTTTTATTGTACTAGATGATCAAGAGAAGACAACATTCATGTGCCCCTATGGCACATTTGCTTACAGACGGATTTCCTTTGGTTTATGCAATTCCCCAGTCCATTTCAGCGTTGTATGATGTCCATTTTTTTAGACATGGTGGGACATATTACCGAGGTGTTCATGGATGATTTCTCAGTCTTTGGGACTTTATTCAAGGAGTGCCTGATCACTTGTGGCTAGTGTTGCAACATTGTGAGGAGACTAACCTCGTGCTTAATTGAGAGAAATGTCACTTCATGGTTTAGGAGAGGATTGTGTTGGGACATCTGATGTCAGCTAGACACATTGACTTTGACACGATAAAAATACATGTGATTGAGAAGCTACTTTCCACCCATTTCAGTGAAAGGAATCAGAAGTTTCTTGGGTCAAGCTGGTAACTGTCGTCCATTCATCAAGGATTTCTCGAAGATCATAAAGCCGTTTATACAATTTGTTGGAGAGGGGTTTTCATTTTCACATTTTTGAAGAGTGGTTGGTTGCATTAACATTATAAAAGAAAAGTTGGTTTCAGCTCCAATTCTGGTTACTCTTGATTGGGATTTACCGTTTGAACTGATGTGTAGTGATAGCGACTGCGTAGTAAGGGTGGTTTTGAATTAGCACAAGGACAAGATTACATAGGTAATTCACTACGCTAAAAAAACTCTGGTTGAGGCTCGATTGAACCATACTACTATAGATAAGGAATTTTGGTAGTAGTATTCACCTTTGACAAATTTAGGCCATATTTGATTGGGTCAAAGGTGATTGTGTATATGAATCACTTAGCATTGAAATATTTGATGAAGAAGAAGGATGTGAAATTGAGACTTCGTTGGATATTTCTTTTGAAAGAATTTGATTTAGAGATCCAAGATAAAAACATGAGAGAGAATGTTGTTGCAAATCATTTATCTCGCCTTAAATCTTAAGAATTAGACCCTACATATGAAATCAAATAGGCATTTTTCGGACAAGATGCTTTTTGAGATTTTGAAGATGCCATTGTATGCAGATTATGTAAATTATTTAGCTAGTTCCATTGTTTCACCATTGTACTCGAACCATTAGAAGAAGAAGATTTTCAGTGATCTCAAGAACTATTCTTTGGACGACCTGTTTCTCTATAAACAAGATCCAGATCAGATATTCGTCGTTGTGTGCAGGAAGTAGAGCATAATCAATTGTTGGAGCATTACCACTCTTCACTGTACGAGGGTCACTTTGCAGCAACCAAGATAGCAGCAAAAGTTCTATAATTCGATTTTTATTGGCCTACAATGTTCATGGATGCCTATGCTTTGGCAAAAAGGTCTAATAAATGCCAGAGAACCGGGAACTTCTCAAGGAAGAATGGGATGCTTTTAAACAGTACTTTAGAAGTGGAAATATTAGACTTTTGGAGTATTGACTTCATGGGACCATCCCCATCTTTATATGGTCAACAGTACATTTTGGTGACAGTGGACTACATGTCCAAATGGGTAGAAGCTGTAACTTTGCCAACTAACGACAGACGGGTTGTAACTTAGTTCCTTAGGAAGAATATTTTCTTGAGGTATGGTACCTCACAGACTATTTAGTGATAGTGGAAAGCACTTTTGCAACCTTCAACTTGCATGTTGTTGGCTAAGTACGGGGTTAAACATTACGTCTCGACTCCATATCATCTTTAGATTAGTAGGCAAGTGGAAATCTCCAGCATGGAGTTGAAAAAAATTCTCGAGGTAACAGTAAATGCATCACGTATAGACCGGTCAAAGAAGTTAAATGATGCACTTGGGTGTACATAATAGCTTTCAAGACTCCTATGACATGTTCCCATATCGGTTGGTATTCGACAAGGCATGTCACTTGCTACTTGAGTTGATACGTGCTAAATTTTGATATAAAGTCAATCGGAAAGTACAGAATCCTTTAACTCAATGAGTTTGATGAATTCAGATAGCAGCATATGAAAACGCCAAATTGTACAAGAAAATACCAAGAGATGACACGATAGGCATATCAAAGAAAAAGAGTTTGAGGTTGGTCCTTAGGTTCTCATGTTCAATTCTCACCTCAAACTCTTCCCATACAAGCTGAGGTCTATGTGGTCTGGTCTATTCATCGTTGTAGCCGTGTTCCTACATGGTGCAGTGGAAGTAGTATCTTAAGATAACTTGAGGAGGTTCAGAGTCAATGGGCAACGTTTGAAAGCTTATCGAAGAGGTGATATTCCAATGAGAAGACAATCATGCTACTTGATAGTGCAGAGTAGTCTAAGTAACAAAGTCCAGTTATAGACCATAAACACGAGGCTTATTGGGAGGCAACCCAATTCGCTTCCCTTTAATTATTCAGTTTTGATGCATTAGAATAAGATTTTTATTGCTTTGGTGTATTAGGAAGTAGGTTAGTAGTCATTCACCCATCACTTAGATAGTACGAGTCATGCACGTGTCACTTAAGTCTCGAATATGTTTTATATGAGTTTGGGGGTGTTAAAACCAAACTTAGGTGAGTTTGGGTGAAAATCATGCATTTCGAGACAAAAGCATAGTTTTAGAGCTTTAATCATGCAAAAGTTTGTTTTGGTGAAAATTATTTAATTTTATACAACTTTCGGGTTCCACACCACTCACACATTTTTCGAAGTTCGACGGAAGTCGTGCAAGAATCTTGGAATGATAGTTGAGCATATTTTAGCTTGGGCATGAAAAAAATGAGATTTTTAAACCAATTTTGACAAAAAACTTGTTTTTCGAGGGAAAGAGTTTTTTTTTATTTTTATTTTTTAAAATTCCATGTTCTATATACTTCTCATATCCCGTAAAACATGTTTGGCACGAAATATTAAGTTACGAAAATCAAGTAGGCCAAGAAGAAACAATTTTTGAAGCAGTGAAAAATCTCCCCGCTAATAAACCATGTCATGCGGTCGCAAGGGTTATCAACCCATGTAATCGCATGGGTAGCTCTTTCAAATAGAGGCCTTAGGCAGCCTTCCATGCGGCCACACTAAAATGTACCTTGCGGATGCAAGGTGCTGGTGGTTGGGGATTTAATCCTCAACCGGTCACTTGAAATCCATTTATTTCCAATTTCTCTCAAATTGAATTTAATGAAAATGAAATTAAATATACGTAAATATATTTGTCATTCGAAGTGATCGATATAAGCAAGATTTTTTTTTTAGTGGAGCATTTGATAAACTTATGAGATTTTGAAGTTGAAGAAGATGAAAAAGAAAAGAGTTGTTATCTATATTGGAGAAAATAGGTAAAAGAGTGACTTTATTTTGAAATTTTAAGTGAAAAGTGTTTATTTTTATTTTGTCACTGAAAATATATTATTGTGATAAAGAAAAAGTAAGTTAGTTAGGGATGGCAACGAAGGTAGGAATGGGGCGGGTCGACCATTCCCATTCCCCGTCCTGGATGATCTTTTTGTTACGTAATCCCTTCCCAATATTCGGTTAAAATGGGACGGGATAGGGACCGGGTAGATCCCTCTTCCCGTTTATTTTTATTTTGTTTATTTTATTTTTTGCTTTTATTTTTTTATTTCTTTAGTCAACGAGTATTAATACATTTTTTTTATTTGTTAAGAGCTTCATATTTTTTTTAAAAAAAATTATGATATATTGTTTTTAATAGAAAATTTAAATTTAAAATTTAAACTTTAAATCCTTGCCATGTTTTCCATATCCATTCGGTACCTGTTTCGAGGAACTATCCCGTTCGGTCCCATCTCGTTTACCTGATCACGGGTAATTTGCTCTCGATTTGGGGTGGGGTCAACCGGTATCAGGTCGAATGGATTTTTTTTTTTTTTTCATTCCGTAGAGTGCCTTTAGGTACTGAATGGTAAAATCTGAGGTGGCCATCGTAAAAGGAAAAACTCCCCGGCGGACCTTAAAGTCAAGTCAGTTTTTCGAATTTCTGTTGAACTTCCAACGGGGAATCGGATTCGCCAAGCCTCGATTACATAAATATATGGATCCGACTAAATCCGAAGAGCCCATACTATCGGACAGAGTCCTGATCAACGGCAGTGAGACGACGGCGATCCTGACCGCCGGAGGTCAACTCCGGTGGTCTGACCGGAGTCTGGATGTAGAGAAGGAGGTCATCGGGTTTTCAGTCGAGGGTTTGAAGATTAAAATCAGAATTGTAGTAGAGTGTACGGCTGGAATCTACTGCTTTGCCAAGTCAACCATCATGAGGGAAAATTTTACTCTTGAATTCTCGTCGAATAGTTCTCTTCACTCATGGGCTCGAAATCTCCACGAAATTCTCGATGCTCTAGGTAAATTATTGACTATTCAATGCGTTGTAAATAGAGAATAAATTACTGTGACTTCCATCCATAGTTTTTTAAGTGTGTAATTTTGTGCCTGGGTGTGGTTGGGGGTTCAGGTAGGCCAAAGAGGCTGTTTATATTTGTGAATCCGTACGGCGGGAAGAAATCGGCATTGAAGATTTTTGAGACCGAAGTAAAGCCTTTACTTGATGATGCTAATATTGACTTCACAGTGCAAGGTTGGAGATGCTCTATTTTATTTTATTTTCCTTCCTCTGTAAATTATTTGAATCCATGTAATTTTTCTTGGACATTTTATGTTTTGCTGGTATTTCATGCTAATTGGATTTAGATCGTAATTCTCAGAGACTAAATATCAGCTTCATGCAAAGGAAGTTGTTCAAAAGCTGGATCTTACAAAGTACGATGGAATTGTTTGTGTTAGTGGAGACGGAATTTTGGTCGAGGTTAGTTACTTTTATACTCCTTACAGTGTGGTTGTAGATGCATATATGTATATATTGGTTATTTGGTTAATTCATTTTTAAGTAATTTTTACCTATTATCTTGAACATTGTTTTTAAGCACCGTACTGAATTAATGCATTTTATGCGTGCCCACATGTGGAGGTGAAGTGTTTATACACATTTTGAGTTATTCAAGCATATGAAAAATTCTAATTTTCATCCTCTTGGCATTTGTAGTGCCTTTTCTTTCAGATTAGACCTTTAGAGTACGTTCTTTTAGAAAAGGAATGCTTCTAGTTGAAACAACTATTTACGCGTTAGATTTGAGTCCTAGCTAGGGATGAACATGGTTCGGTTCGATTCTCTTCAGAACCGAATCGAACCTGAATTTTCGGGTATTTAGTAATTGGAACCGTTTTATACAAATTTATTTAGGAACCGTTCGGGTCCAGTTCCATTCGGTTCTTAGGTTTCATCCAATAATTAATTTTTTTAATATTTAAAACAATGTTATATTAATTCAAACAATGATATGTTCAATCTTAATTCTTACAAAACGAAGTAGTCCAATCTTATGTATCTTTTGTTCCTCTCTTTGTTGAGTTCATAGGTTTGATTGTTAAAATTATAGGAAGAGGAAGATAACAAGCTCACAATAATGAAGAGAGGTGTAGTCGGACTTCCAATTTGATTTCTTCAAAACTATAGAAATGACACTATAGTAGAATAATAGATTTTGGTAAAAATTAGGTCAAGTTGATTAAGTTGGATTGTGGTTGAAAATTTGAAATAGGAAAAACATATTTTGAGTTTGGGCTAAATTAATTAGTTAGCATATTTACTTAGAAAAAATAAAATATTTTGACTTATTTAAGACAAATAATTAAAAAAATTAGGGAGTTTCGGTTCTTGATCTGGAATCAAGAATTGAACATAGCCCGTCGGTTCGCGATTCAGATACCCGTTCGTGTATTTAACTTAAGAAGAACGGTCTGGTCCAATTTGGTTCGGGAGTTTTGTCCAGTACTAGTCCGGTTTTTTGGTTATCATGATGGAGCATGAACAAAACTGTGCAACAGTTGTGTAATGGTGACATTTTAATACACAAGTTTTGAAATTTTTTCACAATTTTTTCTAAATCAAATTTAGGACATAGGCTATTGTGGCTTAGTGTTATCTCTTGAGATTTGGCACAAGTTGTGTATTCAAGACACTGGGATGTACCGATATAGAAGTGTCAATACGTTGATCTTGAAAAGTTATGTGCTTTTGATTTTCTAAGTACAGTGGAAAAATCTCCAAATAAATATGGAATAATTTTTAGTTGAGTTTTTGAAAGATATACCAATGACCTTTATGTTGTTTCTTTCATGTGTTGTGGCATCTAATAGGTAGTTAATGGATTGCTCAACAGGGAGGATTGGGATGCTGCTATGAAGATTCCTCTTGGAGTAGTACCAGCAGGTTAAAATAACCTACTTAATTTTTATTATCTCTGAAATTGAGTTTTTTGTCTGGCTTGAAATAGAAAAGGGGCTTTTGATACCCAGATCAATATATCAACATTTTGCTTTTGTGTTTAGGTTTGTTCCTAGTTTAAGAATGCAAGACTTTTTACAAAAACAATTGGTAGGACAGTATTCAATTTACTAGTTACAACAATCCCAATGAGTGATCTTTGGCTGCTCTACTTGTTACCTTTTTTTCCCTTCTTACTGACTATATGAGCATGAGAAATGCAACAAATCCTTGACATGTTTCTGAACATAGGAACTGGAAATGGGATGATAAAGTCACTTCTAGATTCAGTTGGTCAACCTTGTGCAGCATTTAATGCTACTCTTGCTATTATTCGAGGTATGCCATCTGCTTATGTCCCTTCTTCTATCATTTTTTTTTCTACCTTCTGTTTTTTTATAAATATCAGCATCTATTTTATTGGACATCATTTAATGTAAGAAAATTTTATCTACATGCTTTCAAATTGGCAGGGCATAAGCGTTTGTTGGATGTAGCAACTATAGCACAAGGAGACACCAGATATTTTAGTGTGTTGATGCTCGCATGGGGTATTAGAAATTCTTTCAATTCTAATACTGGTCACATAGAAAGAACCGAACTTTTTGTTCATAACTTCTTGGTAATAATTTCTGAGAAGAAATTCGATGTAGCAAAGACTTATAAGGCATTACTGCAGGTCTTGTTGCTGATATTGACATTGAGTCTGAAAAATACAGGTGGATGGGGAGTGCTCGAATAGATTTCTATGTGAGCTTTACATCATTAGTTCTTTTCAATGTTATGTTAGATTCTTATGTTAGACATTGGTGAATAATTATTGTTCTTCATAATCACATGTTGGTTATATAGTACAATTTAATTTATTGATTTAAAACCATTGATGTAAAACCAGCCAACATAAGTGCTCTCCCCCTTCAAGGCAGCATAAAATTTTTCTATTTAGGGCTTTACTTCCATGTTTATTCTGCTAAACAGTTAAGCCATCACTGTTGCAGGCCCTACAGCGAATATTTGGCCTGAGAAAGTATAACGGAAGTATTATTTTTGTGCCTGCTTCTGGCTATGAAACCTATGGAGAACCACTCGACCATGCAGATGATCTCATTGTTGAAATTGAAAGCGAAAGTAATTCTGATAAAGAACCCACCAGGACTCAACCTAATGGTTATCATGGTCCTCATGTTGATATAAAATGTTTAAACTGGCACAAGATCGATGGCCCTTTTGTTTCAATCTGGCTTCATAATGTACCTTGGGGAGGTGAAGATGCTATGGCAGCACCTGATGCTGAGGTTTGTTCAATTTCTTGTATCTCAAATATTCTTTCTGGTTTATGAATCTAAACTACTATTTTTTGAGGTATGCTACTTGGATTTGTGGTAGAAGCATAAAAGAGATTTTCTTGGCTGGTAAAGGAGTGGTATAACATGTTCAGTTCATAAACCACATTAATTTACAGAATTTTTCCCCTATGGGTGTTGGGAATTTACATAATGATGCATAGCGGAAAATAAAATAATTTCAATTCCCACCAAGAATCTTCTTTGTTTTTAGAAAGAAATTATGATGGGAATTATACACTTTCTAATTTCTGCAAGTTCCTTTGTAATCTAGGGACACGAGTAATCACTATCTGCAATCCACAACTATCCAATTGTCCAGCCTCCAATGAAAATCAACACAAAGAACAAGAATGAAAGAATTATGGTTTCTCTTTTTTTGTGCTAGCAAGATAATAATTATCTGTATGATTTATGAAACCCTAGCAGCCTATTAATAGAAGTTCAAGTGGACTTGGTCCATCTCTTAAACTTAATTCGGTGCAATATTTACTTAATCTAATTAATTAAACTTGGATTAACTTAGCTCATTAATAAACAAAACAATTAATTAATTGTACAAATGTCCAACACTTTCAATTAATTAACAGTAATATCGTTCTTTTAGTTCTCCTTTTGTACATGACCCCCGATCACGATATCAAGTGATGTGAATTATTATTTTGATCTAATTAGAATCAATAAGTTAAAATATTCATTTTTAATTTATCATCAATTTACATCCGTCGTCCCAGAGTTAATCTAGCAATGTGTCAGAGCAATACATGTGATAGAAAATGTCACATGATATGACAGAACCAAACTTGTTCGTTTACCGTGAAATATAATCCTTCGTCAATATGATTCGATCAATTACGAGATATAAATTATCGACCATATCTTTCATCTCACTCTTAATCAATATAAGTCGAAAATTCTTTTTGATTTATGAGCACAAGTTGATCAAGGATTTTGTTATCAACTTTAACTAAATGAAATATAGATCACAATCTTTTACCATCTATCTAAGAGTGACGGATCCTCTATTGATCATCCACAATTTTCACATAATTATTCACATATTCGAACGATATCGTATTAGTGACTCTTGGCAGAGTAACATCCAACATTACCAAAATATGATTGTTCTCATAAAAAACACTATGATGACCTCAAGTCAAAAAAGCAATTCCACTACCGAATGTTAGAGATTAACCATTGACACTCATATGGTTATCGGTGTGGAATCTCTCCAATGGGTCTTTATGTTTTGTACTATAACAAAACATTTACGTGTTCATTTAAGTGTCACCACACTTAAACTTCTAAGATCAGTTACTTACT
>CAIGRL010140290.1:0-17759 GCA_903798325.1 Fraxinus xanthoxyloides
CCCTCAAGCGGTTCCATAACCAGCTATGGAAGTAAAGGAATGATGGCTAGAATTGTACTAAATTATTTTATGAACCAACATAAAACTTAAAATATATACATTACAAGTCAATCAATAAAAATTGCCGAACAGAATAATTCAGAAATTATTATTACCTTTTTCAGGTTCATCGAGTTGAGACTAATGTACAGTCGGAAATTTGTGGTGGCAATGAAGAATGGGGCGAATATTTTAGAATAGAGTACAAAAGAGAGGGTGATTGCTCACACATACAACAGATTGCTAAGACGCCATTGATAAGAGAATCGTTGAACTTTTCGGCAATGGCGTCTTTGTCAGTATTTTCATCAAACAGATTGTAGGCATTGTCATGCAGGGTTCATTATTCCAACGTCAGTAATTTCATCAAACAGACTTTAAAATATTCTATCGCTGTCACTGAAATTTCCTTCATTCGATTGTTCCACTTCCACCTCTCTTTTCTCCCAAACTTGCTTCCAAATAAAAATCTTGCTTCCATTCAAAATCACATTTCTAACCCCCTTTCTCGGTGACAATGGTACATATAAAGGCAACCAAAGGAAGTGAAGTGGAAATAGTCAAAGTAAACAGATTGAAAGTGATTGTGCCTCTCCTATCTTTTTAAATCAGAAATGAGAATTAAGTGTAAGAAATGCTGGAAACTCAACAAAAACAAATTTCAATTATCACGAACCCGAGTTTCTTTCACTGATGTGCGCACACGCTTATTCAGAATAACATTCTTAGGCCGATCCTCGAATTTCTGGTTTCCACGTTCCAATGAGCTTCGGTTCACCTGGGTTCCAATCTTCAAGTCTGAACTACCTGATCTTTCATTGGTGGATAGTTCTTTTCGTTGTAGCTTTTTGGAGGTCATGCCCCCAAAATATTTGTTCAATTTATTTAGGGCGGCTAGAGAGTTTACCGATGGTGGATAGAGGCGGAGCTGAGAGTGGTGAGAGATTTGGCGCTACGACTTCTTTCTGGTAGACGTTTTAGTGGAGTAGATATAAGGTTTCTCTGTTTCTTTTTTACTTTTTCTATTGGGCTTTGGTTTGAAAATGGTCAAGAGATGGATTTTAATGTGATTGATTCATTTAAATGGGTCAGAATATTATTCGCAAAGTTTATCAAACGTTGCTAACACTTTTGCAACTTTCACCAAACCTTACGAAAAGTCACATTTCTCAACGTTTGATAAACGTTGCAAAATGTAAGACTTTTCGCAAAAGTCTTATATTTTGCAACGTTTATCAAATGTTGCTAACAGGAAAATCTTCCGCATTACTCAATACGTTGCTAAAGGAGTTTACCACAACATTTTTTTTAAAAAACGTTGTCAAAACTCATTTATATTAACTAATGACAAAATTCATTTATTAAAATTTTGGCAAAAGACCCTTTTGACAATATTTATTGACAAATGTCGCAAATGACTTTTTTTGCTGTAGTGCCGGATTTATTAAAAAAAATGAAAAATTTGAATCTTTGTCCCGTGGAGGTGCGTTTGGGACCGAAATGAAAATAAGAAAAAAGTACAGGGTAATCCTTGTAATACTCTTTATTTTTCCATGTAATTAAATTATTTTTAAGATAGTTAAAAATATTTTTATGTATTAATGATTAAATATATTTTTAAAATGCTTTAAAAATATATTTTTTAACTTGAAATCAACAATATTTATTAAGTGGTATTTTCTTAGTAGGGCTTAATTTTTGTGATACTCTCAATTTTTTTAGAAATTGAAAAATACTTTGAATGTATTTAAATAGCACATTTTCTATGTTCATGTGTGGTGTATGTTTCCGTTGTTTTATTGTTATTTTTTTTTTCCTGCTTAATCATATATGCTTGGATCTATAAACACTTTTAGCATCCTAAGATGAGATGCTAAAAAAGTACGTGTTGTGAAATGTGTTAAAAAATTACGTGCTTATCAAAAATATGAAATGGATTTGCGATATAACCATCTACAATACTAAAATATCTCTAGGCAATGCATCTAGAAGTGACGCATTTGAGAAAGTATATAAGCGAGGCTAAGGAAATGTATCATCTATTGAGAAATTTTCCCGGTCATTAGCATGATATTGCAATTAAGATTCCGAATAAGTCACCTCCTCTAGCCTACAACTATCTATTCAGGATTTTGATGAGGAAATGGAAGAAAGAAAATTAGAATATTAAAAGAAATTCCGCCTATCTATATATAGTTAGTTGGAGTAGTGACTTTGGAACTTAATCATATTGTTGATCAATATATAGGTAATGCTCATATATAGCAGTTATATTGAAGAGTATGTGTGATCGTATGTACGTATTTGACATTTTATGATTTATATGCGTGTTTTATGTTTAATACATAAATAAAAATATATTGCTTATTTTATACATGTTTGATTGTTTAATTGAGTGGGAGTTCTAAGATTGGAAGTGTTTAAAGTAATTCTGACTTAGAATTGGTGATTTTGCACTATTAAATTGATTTTAAAACACTATCACCTAGAGGGCAATAACCATGTAATGGAAGACCTAGTGGTGGTTCAACTGCTTAACAGAGAAGGGATCGAAAAGCTTACTAGACATGGAAAAAAAGATTCTAATATGCGTGCGATTTTGGTAAGTTTTGTAGTGTGAGTAGTTCCTGATTGTTCATGACATTTGGGCATATATGAGAAAGAAATATTGTGGTACTTGTATGACTAGACTCAAATAGATGAATAATAAGTTTGGCACTTACATACTTTTTGATGAGCAACAAGTTCAGGCTTTGATCCGCTTTCTTCCTAATAATTGGAAATATTTGAAAGTCGATCTGACTCGTAATGATATCATCAAAATATTGTTGATGCTCTCTGCCATGTGGAACTAGAGGATGAGCACCTTGGTACAACTAAATCCCTAGAACATGTTCTTGTGGCTAAATCTGTTCTCAAAAAGTTTCAGGCTATAAGTGTAAGAAGAACTGGATCAAAAGAGGGAAAAAGAGGTAAAGAGACTGAACAAGAACCTAAAAATAACATACCTAAACATAACAAAAAGGGTAACTAGTTTGGAAAGAAGAAAGATAAGAACAAGCTAAAATGCTACAACTGTCAGGTGTTGTGCCACTTTGCTTGAGAATGTCTCGAGCCCAAAAAGGTAGCTCTTGTAAATGCTTCTTTAAGTGCTGTAAATGTTCATTTTTTAAAAATATATTTATTTGTTTGATAACCAATAAGACTATAATAATTAAGAACATAATTCTCTACACCAACACATATATAATCACGTTTTTCATAATTTCAATAAACAAAAGTATTGAATGTGATCCAATACAAATGTCAAAATGTAGAGTTTATCTAAATAATTTCTAGAATATCATTAGCTTACTTAAATAGTTGATAGGAATATACTAAAAGCATAGACTACTACTCCATAAATAACTGATTAAAATAGTACAAAATAATTGATCCATATCAAAATTGAATATTTGAACTAACAATTTAGCCATCCTAAAAACAATCAACTCCCTGCTCATCACAAAAATAAATGAGGGCATAGTAAATAAGTTAAGGTGAGCATGCAAATGACAAATGATATAAAAAACAGCAAAAGAGTAATTACAGAGAAAACAAGTAAAGCATACGTTGGTAGTGATTACAACTAATCCACTTTGACGAACCTAATTGTCCATGTAATTGTACTTCTTAATGCATCTTCAAGAAGAAATTTCTCACGTGTTGGACAATATAAAGTAAATCACTTCATTTAACCTAAACGTTTCAACATTCATCACTAAGGGGTACATAATGCGCTAGATCACAAGAATTTATTTATTTGATTTCACCATTTGCAACAATATCAACTTCTCCAAACCAACGTAATAATTTGCATTTCTTACTCTAATCGTTATCAAAGCCATTCGAGCTTCTATCTCTACGTTGTGAAATTCATATCAAAGAACAATTTGTTAACTTGAATATATAAAAGAATTTGAAATATAAAATAGCATTCAGTAATGATAGTTTTTCACTTAAATTTTCTTGTTCAACACTTTTACTCTTGAGTTGAAACAAGGCTTCTAATTTTTTAATTTCATGTCTCAACTTTTGGACTAAACAACAAAGCATTCAACTTTGAAGAAGTTGCATAGAAGCCAAACCCTTTTACCCATCTTTGACATTCTGGACCATGTACTCTTGCAACACCATCATCTTTAAGATAACGTTTTTTCATCATGTCATTCTTGAATTTCTCGATCATCAACATATAAAGAAATTATAAGTGTACTGTTTCCACCTTGATTTGTTATGTATAAAGTTGGTTCACTTTGGCTCTTCCTGAATCCTTACTTATTGATGTAGTTGTCTATTCTACTGTACCACGCTTGTGGGGTTGCTTTAATCCATATAACATCTTCTTTAGTTTGAGAACTTTATCTTCTTTACCTTGTACCATGTACCATTGAGGTTGCTCAACATAAATTTCTTCTTCAAGATATCTATTAAGAAATGTTGATTTGACATCTAGCTGGTATATCTTCCATTTCTTCTGTGCGACTAGTGCAATCAGTGCATTTATAGTGTTAAGATGTGCAACTGGAGCAAATGTCTCGGTGTAATCGATGCCAAATTGTTCTGAGTATCCTTTGGCGACTAATCTTGCCTTATGTTTTTGAATTGAGCCCTTAGCATTAAATTTTGTCTTGTAGACCACTTAACTCCTATGACTTCTTTATCTTGAGGAAGATCTACAAGCTCCCAAGTGTCCTTTTTCTCGATCACTTTTATTTTTTCATCCATAGCTTTTTTCTATTCTAATTGTTTTGAAGTTGTTTCATAGTTTCAAGTTCAATGATCATTAAGTTGCAGCTTTGGTATATTTACGATAATCTTCGTATTTTTCTTGGCGATAATTATGGTGAGTCATCTAGTTCTTCCGTTTCTTGTAGGAACTCTAGTTAATTGTTCTCCTCAACATCACCCTCTTGTTTTTGTGTTTGTGTTAGGATGCTAATAGCTTTTCTTTCTACTTGACCAGTCTCCCAATTGTAGGCGGCATCTTCATCAAACTTAACTTTTTGACTTGTAATTAGCTTATTTATTTTAACGTTATAAACTCGATACCCTTTAGATTGAGTTCTATAACCTAGAAAGATTCTCTTTCTGTCTTCTCGTCGAGCATACCTCTTTTCTCTTATGGAATATATGTGCAGCAGATACAGCCGAAAACTTTAAGATGCTTTGTTGATGGTTTTCGTGAGCTCCATGGTGTTTTATCTTGCACCATTTTGATTGGACATCGATTTAATAAGTAGACTGCAGTGCTTACTGCTACTGCCCAAAAGATTTTTGGAAGACCTTTCTCTATTAGCATAGCTCTAACTGTCTCCATTACTGTTCTATTCTTTTTTCTGACACACCTTTATGTTCAGGTGCGTATCCAACGGTTAGTTGATGCTCCATTCTTTTATTTTCACAAAACTTGTTGAATTCATTTGATGTGTATTCTTTACTCTGTCGCTTTTGATTGTCTTGATATTGCAACCACTTTGCTTTTCGGCATAGCTTTTGAACTTTTTGAAAATCTCAAAAACTTAGATATTTCACGCAAAAAATATAACCATGTCATTCTAGTGTAATCACTTATAAAGAGAATGAAGTACATGTTTTGCTCATGTGATGGAGTACGTGTCGGACTACATACATCTCTATGTATCAACTCCAACGGCTCTTTAGCTCTCCGAGATTTTTTCGCACTGAAATGGTTGACGACGTTGTTTCCCAAGCAAATATCGTTCGTAAACTTCTTTAATCTTCTTTATGAGTGGTAAATCTTTCATCATGCTTTTTTGCTGAAGGATCTTCTACCCATGAAAGTGTATGTGTCCAAATCTCCTGTGCCATAGCCATGACTTGTCCACTTGTGTCGTCATTGCCGCATTGTTTGCGTATCTCCATTGGACCGGGAAACATCTATTCTCCCACTTTTTGACTTTTGCAATAACAATGAATTTTTCTTTCTTATCATAGATCGTACAAGAATCTCCTTCAAAATGTAAAGTATATCCCTCTGCCATCATTTGACCTACACTTAATAGATTTTGATCTATTGTAGGGACCAACTTCATTGATATATCTCTTGCCCTTTTTTGTATCAAAGGTAACAGTGCCTTTGCTTGTTGCCTCTATGAATTTTTCATTGCCAATTTTTATTTTTGTTTTTATTTTATCAATACTGCAAAAAATACTTTCATCTTTCGTCGTGTGATTACTGCATCCATAGTCTAGATACCACATATCTAATTTCTCTTCAGATATATCCTTGTTGGAGGATAAAATAGACTTCCTTCTATATCATTTTCTTCAGAAAAATTAGTTTGATGATTTTGTTTAAAACAACAAAATTTTTCTTCATGTCCAAATTTTTTACAGCTACGACACTGTGGTTTTCCTTTAAACCAACAATCCTTTTCCAAGTGACTTTTTCTTTACAAATGCCATATGGAGGATATTTGTCGTTATTATTAATTTTCTTTTAGAATTTTCTCTCACCTTCTATAGATTTCTGAAACCGCATATTAATTTTAGATTGAAAAGCATTTTCTGTGTTAATTTCATGATGCTTTTCTAATTTTTTTTCATGAGCTTCCAGTAAACTCATTAATTCTACAGCTGTTAATTTATCTATATCTTTAGACTTGTCAATAGCTGTAATAATTGGATCATAATTTTCTGCAAGTAATTAAAATTTTTCTAACAACTTTCTTTTCAGAAACATCAACTCCATAAGATCTTAGTTGATTTACTATTTCATCTATTCTTCAATAATAATTTTTCATGGTTTCAGAATTTTTCACTTTTAGATTTTCAAAATTCCTTCTTAAAGTTTGAAGACGGCAAGTGTATACCTTGTCATTGCCGTAGAACTCCTGATTCAGCTTATCCCAAACTTCTTTTGCCGCTTTAACTCTCATAATTCTAGGCGAATTAGTGTACGTCAAGTTCATTTATAGAGCAAGTAATGCTAGAGAATCTTTTTGTTGATTCTTTTTTTTTTAAGAGAAGGAGGGTGGTACCTCTGAGAGTTTATTGATATACTCTCACTTCTGGTGGAGGAATACCGTGGTTACATGTAAAAAATAATGAAAACGATAAATGAGGAAGACTACTTCCCTTACAATGTGTTTTTTTTAACTCAAAACAATACATTCAACGGATTCGAAACCAAGGACAACCACTAGAATCTAAAACAAAACAACCTATAGTAGTCTTAGAGAAAGCACTAATATATGTAGAGAATTGAGAGTGTCCAATTGTACTCATCTTAGCCAACGAGTCAGCAACTGAATTCGCCTCTCTAAAAATATGGGTGACTTTTATATCAATGAAGTCAGCCATATCAACAATATCATCCCATAAATTTTGCAGAAAAAATAGGTCTTCATTTTAATAGACCAAAAATCATAGGTGTCTCCATTAAATATTGGGATAGGAATTGATGAATGAAAAGCGTCAGCCATGGTATATACTTACGCCTAATATCAATCAAACGAAACTCTGTTCGTAGGATGAATAAGTAACTTAGGTTAGAAAAGCTTGATGGTTTATGTGAAGTATATTTTGAGGATAAAAATAGTAGAGAGTAATTTTAAATTGGACAAGATAATTGAAGGAGAAAAATTTAATTTATTGAAAAATATAATTTTACAATGGCAGCATGTTTTTACAATGACAATGCTTTTAAAATTCTCCACACAACAATTGAAGTGACAACACCTATTTATAGCATACAAAAGTTGGTAACTTGCCTCTAGAAAATTCTTATTTTATTATTATTTGGTCCTTAAGGAATTCTAAAATTTTCTGATATTTTCATTATTTTATATTTTAATTTCCTTACTTCCGAAAATATCTAGGCTATGTTTGGTGCAGATTTTACATGGGAAAAAATGGAATTTTTTGCCCGTTTAAAGTTAAAAGTTGCCGTCCTTTTTGACCACTTGTGAGTGACACGGGACCCGCCGGCCAAAATAACGGTCAAAAAATGGCAAAAAAGGAAGAGAAAACCTGCACTAGACACGACCATAGTGATTAGTGTAGAGCGTCTAGTGCCTTAGGTAGCTGCTATCTATCAGATCTTTTCTAGAAGTTAGGTTGGTGATGGTAAAAAAAAATAAACTTGGAAGGTATGAAAGGAGCACAAACCTCTTATAATCTATAATTACATCTACAAAATTTAAATAATTGTTTACAAATAACATTAAATGTTTGGAGTGCTTTTTCAAGACATATTCAATAGAACCCACAATTTTAAGAGGAAAAAAAAATGAATAGCCTGTACATTGCAGTTGTTCATGTTTAAAATAAAAAATTAAACCGATTTTTTGGTTCAAGATATCGAAATTGAGAAAGAATTGAGTAAGGGGTCGGAAAAGACAAATTCTCGATGTTAATAGAACTGAAGTAGAATCGGACCTATTTAGTCGATTCTATCGTGATTCAATTTCGATTCACTTCATAATTTACAATGACAACTTGCAAGACATAAACTTCACAATTTTTACAAACAAGTATAGGGTAATTAAGAACATACCTTGATCCATATAGCATGATCTTTGATTTCTTTTCCCCAATCTTCAACTCACTAAATTCTATATATAAAAATTATGTTTCTCTCCTTTTCCCACATGAATATTTTGATAGACTTACACTGGGAGTCCAGAGAAGTAGTTTCCTAGTTCAATTGTAATTCTATTTCTAGCCAAATAGAATCTTTAACGAAATCTTCCTCTAAGTTGTAGTTTTCTAATTAAATATTATACCGATATTATTAGGTACAACATCTTGGTGATCTATCAACCTACACTACAAAAAATAATGTTATTCATAGTAAAGACTACTGATAGTTGTCATGCGTGGCATATATATATAATAGTTTGTTACTTGACACTAACTGTCATGTGTGTGACACATATAGAGTGACTATCGATAGTATTAAATATAAATAGCATTACTCGCAACTACAAAATCCTATTTCGAAAAGGAATTTGGCTAGGAGGAAAGTTTAAGGGTTTCTCTTTCCCACTGAGGAAGCTCTAATGAAGGAAAACCCTAAAAACTTCATATTACCTTATAAAATTAGAACCTAGAATATCTAGGGTTTCTTATCCCCTAAAAGTGACATGAAGTATGTGGTATGTAGATAAAAATATTGTCAATTTTCGAATCTCAAGAAAATAATTACACTTAACAAAATTAAATTTGTAAAAGTTTTACTTACGCAAAGAATGACGAGATCTCTCCCTTTGTAGCTCAATCGTGCTATCAGTAAATTTTCTCGAGTATTATCTAGAGACAATTACGTGTATTAGTAGAGATCTTACTTGAATTAAAATTAAATTTGATCTAGGAAAAACTTGAAGAAAACACACACACCATAAAAACTGATTAATAAGAGGGAGATTCAGAGTCCCATATGCTAAAATATATAGGCCCAAAATCTCAGTCCCAATCCTAGTCAATTTAGGAAATAATTGATTTAATTGTGCATATAAAACCTTGAACTTTAATTATAGTTACAATTAATTATAAAAAATTTCAAGTAATTACAATTTAACTAAAATCTTTTCCAAGCTAACCATAAGGAGCTGATCACACGTATATTACCAAGCTCTAATAATTGAATCATGTCTAATCGATTTTAGATCGCTAAATTTAATTCTTAGTAGTTTTATTTCCACTAAGGACAAAAAATGCACTTTCGAAATATATAAGATCACATGATTTAATATATGTCTGTAATAATTTTCTTGGATTATATATATTTTATCCCCATTAGATATCCAATAATTAAGCACGTGCAAAAATGATCGTTTACCCCTTTAATTATTCCCACTGACCCCTATAATTAAGAATGTAGAGCAATAAATCATATTTTTCATGTAAATAAAAATATTTAAAAAAAGGTAAAAATTTTAAGTCCCATCAATTAGATTAAAAAATAAACAAAATAAAAAAGAATTAATCGTATTTTAGTAACGTTCAACAAAAAATATTAAACATTCTTAACGTCATTCCACATATCAGTAGTTATAGTAGCCCTACATGCATTATCATTCTCTCTTTCTTGTTCTTGATTATAAAATCGATTCAAAGTCTTCACCTTCATTAACTGAAGAAGATGACAAAGTTTCATTATCAAGTTTAGCTAGATATTCATCTAAACGGCATTCTTTACAAAGAAATTTGTGCAATTCTACACAAGTTAACACTAGTTATGCTTGTGTACTATATGGAAATGAAGGACCTGTTTTGAAAATTGTAAATCTTGATTTAAATATACCAAATATCCTCTCAATTACGTTCCTCAAAAAAACATGGCGAAGATTGAACAAATCTTTTGCATTTTCAAGATCACAACCTAGACTGCAAAAATCTTGGAGATGATAGCGGACACCGCAAAAAGGAACAAAAAATTGATGTCGATTTAGAAATTCACAATCTGTCAAAAAATACTTATTTGAAGATAAAATATTTATAGATTTAGCAAATAACTTATAACATATATAATTATGATATAATAAGACAAATAGAAAATGAAATATTCATGACATGGTTGACAGACAAATAGAAAATTGTAATCTTCTTTTTATGATTGATGGGGAAGTTAAAAAGCATTCCTTTAAATTCGAAGAACTGTTGACTTATTTTTTTACTCTATGTTCCATTGTTGAAATGAAGAAGAATGTTGATATTTGTATTAGTGGCAGGTTCGTATATATGAATTAGTGGCAGGTTAATTTAGTAATTTACATTGGTAGATAGGAGGTTAGTTTAGACATTTTAATTCCTCCTTATCGTATTTGCCTATAAATATCGGATCTTCCTTACTGGATTGTAAGAGTTGAAAGAATAACAATTTTTCCCGCCTACAGTTCTCTTTTCTCTCTCGAATCCATTCCCTGCAAATTCACATGGTATCAGAGCATTGAAGTTTAGCTGCAATGGCATCACGTGGATCATCTATTGGAGATCTGATTGGTAAAGATGCAAATTCTATTACCAGTCGATTAATCACATATCTAAGCAGTCCTTATTACCTCCACTATGGCGACAATAGAGGTATGCAACTCATATATGTCATGCTCATAGAGGAGAACTATGCGACGTGGAGTCGCACTGCTATCATGGCACCGAGTGTCAAAAATAAAGAAGGATTCATTGATGGTTCAATAGATAAACCGAATTCTGATGATCTGCTATATAAAACATGGAGAAGATGCAATCATGTGGTGTCTTCATAGATCATTAATTCAATCTCAAATTAGCTTTATCCAAGTGTTATGCACAAGGATTCTGCTAAAGAGATATTGACTGAATTGAAGGATCGTTACAGCCAAGGAAATGGCCCTCGAATTTATGAATTGAAGAAGCAAATTGCTTCAATTTCACAGGAGAACGGATCGTTCAATTCCTATTTCAATAGATTCAAAGGACTTTGGGAAGAGTTAGATAATTACAGACCGAATATTAGTGGGCATTGATTATAAGCAAGAGGATCAAGTTATGCAGTTCCTTATGGGATTAGATGAACATTGTTCTGGAGTTAGAAGTCAAATTTTGTTGTTGGATCATCTGCCCCCACTAAATAAGGTTTTTGCACTTATTTTACAAGATGAAAGGCAAAAGGAAGTTAGTACTAAGAAACAACAGAGTTTTGAGGCAGCTGCTTTTGCCAATAACCTGGTGCACACCTCAGATGGAAATCAGAGAAATGCTAGATTTAGTCAATTTCAGAGAAAGGAGAGGCCTATGTACAGTTATTGTGGCATGCTTGGACACCTTAAGGGAAAGTGTTACAAGTTAATTGGATATCCTCCTGGTCATCGTCTTGCTAAAGGAAAAACTGATATCCTTTAAGGTGTAGGACAAGCTTCTGCTGGTGTTCAATCTAATGTTGTGGATTCCCTTTCCATTCTTACTATCACTCCAAATCAATGCAAGCGGGTCCTAGCAATGTTAGTACCATAGTTGAGAGAGCAATCATCCACTCTTCCTCGAGCACAATCCAATTCACAACCCCAGGATGCCATATCTACTAAACATTCAATGCCAGATGCTTTTGCCTTCTCAAGTAATCGTGTGTATCCTAACACTCATAAAGATGCAGCAAAATGGATAATAGATACATGAGCATCAGAACATATGGTGTGCTCTACAGACACTTAACTGCTATATCCAATTCTGTCAGAGCATTGCTGTGATTACCAAACAGCGACACTGCTGAGGCCACTCGTATTGGGACAGTAAAGTTGTCTGATACTCTAGTTTTGACAGATGTTTTGCTTGTGCCTTGTTTTACATTTAATCTGATTTCAGCAAGCAAATTAACACTCAAGCACAATTGTTTTCTCATATTCTTACGTGAATATTGTTTTGTTCAGGATCTTTTAACATGAATGATAAATGGGGTGGGCAAACTTGATGATGGACTGTATTCATTTTAGTATCCTGCTCAACAAATCCAACCTGATCCTCAACATACTGAGCCTCTTCACAACAACTTTTATGTTTTTCCTTATTCTAATTGCACATTTGATCTTTATTTGCAATGTAATAAGGCAAGATATGTTGCTTGTAATTCCATAAACAACTTCACTATGAACACAGACATTGATCTATGGCATCGTCATTTGGGACATGTTCCTAATTCCAAGATATCTATATTGCATAATCTTGTTCCAACTATCACATTCAATAAAAACTTGCATTGCACCATATGTCTAATGGCCAAGCAGCAAGGTTGCCCTTTCCAAGAAGTGAAACCAGAGTCTCAAAAATGTTTGACCTCATCCATTGTGATATATGGGGACCATATTCAGTTCCCTCAGTGGATGGTTCTAAATATTTCTTAACCATTGTGGATGATCACACTCGAATGACTTGGACATATTTGTTAAGGGAAAAGTCTCAAACCAGATCTGTTATCCAATCTTTTTATCATATGGTTCAAACTCACTTTCAATGCAATCTAAAAACTCTCATATCTGATAATGGAACTGAATTCCACATGAGTGAATTTTACCATTCTAAGGGCATCATACACTAACTTAGTTGTGTAGAAACCCCTCAACAAAATGGTGTGGTGGAAAGGAAACACCAGCACCTCCTAAATATTGCTAGAGCTATCAAATTTCAATCTAACTTACCTCAAAAATCTTGGGGAGACAGCATACTTACAGCCACACATCTTATCAATAGGACTCTTACTCCTATACTTGAAAATAAAACTTCTTATGAAATTTTATATTAAACACCTCCGTCATATTCACACTTTAAGGTTTTAGGAAGCCTATGTTATGCTTCCAGCCTCAAAAGAAATATCACCAAATTTGATCCCAGGGCTATACCTTGCATTTTCATTGGATATCCCTATGGTATGAAGCCATACTAACTCTACAATCTGCTTACCAACACTATCTTCACTTCTAGAGATGTAACCTTTCATGAAAACATATTTCCATTCCATCATTCAAGTTCTTTAACTCTTTGTCAGAGCCTGATGCTAGTCCAACACATGGTTCATCTTTGTTCCCAGCTTCAACTCATGATTTATCTCTTGACTCATCAGTTTCAAGTTTTGATATTAAATATGTTCCTACCACGGGTTCCTCTCCTCCTATTTCATCTTCTTATTCACATAATTTACATGAAATACATTCTCCAACACCAACTCCAAATCCAACTCCTCCAGTACCAACTAGACTATCCATTAGACCTTAAAGAGCCCCTGCTTATCTCCAAAACTATCATTGCAATATAGCATCTCGAGTGCATGTTCCTCAATCAAAATCCATGAAAAAAGGTCCAATGGCTAGTAAGCAATATCCCATTTCAGAATATCTGGATTATGGAAAGTTATCTCTGCTAAGAGAAGATACTCATTGGCATTATCAACCATTTATGAACCTCAAACTTATGATGAAGCTTCTAAGCATCCGAATTGGTGTAAAGCCATGGACTCAGAGTATCAGGCTTTGGTCTCCAACATTAACTTAGACAGTTAGTCCACTTCCTGCACATAAGAAACATGTGGCTTGTAAATGGATTTTTACGGTCAAACTCCATTTTGATGGAACAGAGGAAAGGAAGAAAGCCAGACTTGTTGCCAGGGATTCACCCAACAAGTCGGACTTGATTATGAAGAAATCTTCTCTCATGTTGCCAAGTTTGTTACGATGAATACGCTATTAGAAGTTGCTACTCATAAGTGTTGGCACCTACATCAATTGGATATCAACAATGCATTCATCCATGGCAAACTTGTTGAAGAGGTATATATGTTGATGCCCAAAGGTTATGAGCAGTAGGGGGAGAATGGTAAGCAACTTGTTTGCAAGTTGAACAAGTCCATTTATGGACTTAAACAGGCGTCTAGACAGTGGAACACCAAGTTAACTTCATACGTTTTGTTACAAGACTTCAAGCAATCGAAGTCTGATTACGCATTGTTCAGCAAGGAAAATAAAGGGTCATTCACTGTCCTACTCATTTATGTCGATTAGGAGGTAATGACCTAATTTACATTAAGCAGATCAAGAAGGAATTGAACAAGCAATTCAAGTTGAAAGACTTAAGAATTCTGAAATATTTTTTGGGACTTGAAGTATCAAGAACAACCAATGGAATTTTCATAAATCAGAGGAAATATGCACTGGATATTTTAACTGATGTAGGCTATCTGGGAGCTAAACCTGCAAAATGTCCCTTACCACAGAATCTAAAGCTTAGTAAAGATGAAAGGGAAGTTGTTGAGGGTGTCAGTGCATATCGAAGACTGGTGGGAAGAATCTTGTACTTAACCATAACCAGACCAGATTTGTGCTATGCAATACAAGTTCTCAGCCAATACCTTCACTCACCAAGGAAACCTCACCTCGAAGCTGCTCACCATGTATTAAGATACTTGAAAGGCATACCAGCACACGGATTACTGTTTGAAAGTAAGTCAGATTTAATTCTCAAAGGGTTCTGTGATGTTGATTGGGCTGCTTGCTCAGACACAAGGAGATCAGTTACTGGCTACTGTGTTTTCCTAGGGAATTCTTTGATATCATGGAAATCAAAGAAGCAGCACACCATCTCTAGATCCTCGGCTGAAGCAGAGTACATGGCCATGGCTGTTGATGTATGTGAGCTCAGTTGGCTAAGAAAAATTCTGAATGACTTGGGTGTGAATCACAATCGAGCTGCTTTATTATTCTCTGACAGTCAATCTGCAGTTCACATTGCTAGCAAACACAGTTTTTGACGAGAGAACGAAGCATATAGAAATATATTGTCACCTTTTACGAGTCAAAGTTCAAGTTAGAGAGGTGAAAATGTTACATGTTGCTTCACAAGATCAATTGGCTGACAAAGCCATTAAGGGTAGTTAGAGTTAAATATTTGTTAACCAAGATGGGAGTAATAAACATACATCTCCCATCTTGAGGGAGAGTGTTGATATTTGTATTAGTGGCAGGTTTGTATATATGAATTAGTGGCATGTTAATTTAGTAATTTACGTTGGTAGATAGGAGGTTAGTTTAGACATTTTAATTCCTCCCTACCGTATTTGCCTTTAATTACCGGATCTTCCTTATCGGATTGTAAGAGTTGAAAGAACAATATCACAAGAAAATATAAGAAACAAACTCATTTAACGATAATCTTTACCCGTCACAAACCAAGATATTGTTGCCATAAAATGGTTGACCCTAGATATAGAACACATCCAAATTGAAAAACTCCGATTAGCACGAGCCAACAACACTAGTTTTCTTATTCAAAGCCCAAGAGTGAATGAAAATTTGGAGTGGATCAATTCATCAACTCCGCATCATATTGAATTGGAATCCAGCGAAAATAAAACTTGATTCTAAAAATTTGAAGCGTTGCAATGTTGCAAACCCTCTGGATCAATACTCACCAACATTTTTAATTCTAACGCCAATAAAGAAAAACTCCGAGCAAAGAGACGAAGAAAACCCTATAATGTGAAAGAGAAAGGCGGTTGAGAAATCTCATGAGATTTCCTATTTATAATTTCTACCAAAAAGCCTTTAAAAGTTTAGTAAATTATAAATTCTCTCAAAGTCATCCTCAATAATTTATAGAGATTTCTAAAAAGTTTCAATTGAATACTTCTCAATTAAATACACCTACACTTTTTAAATCTCGAAAAGTTTTTAACAGTCTCAATTAAATACACCCTCCTAAATTTCATTTTCTTTAATTGTCGCGTGGACAAATTATTTATGATCAAAATATAAGTCGTCACACTGTACTTCTCAATGCCAACCTCCCAACTTACATTATCACAAATGATTATAAATATTTTGCATACTCAATTTTAAATAAATGTAATGACACAATAAATAAAAATTACAATTTATTTATTATCAAAATGAAATTTTATAATCATTTGTAATAATATAATTTGAGCGCTTATATTAAGAAGCATAGTGTGACAAATAGGTTTGCGATGTTATCCTAGTAGAAGTCTTATTGACAATCATATTTTTTCCCCAATATTTTGAAAGACTTTCATAATAAAAACATCTTTCCACATGTAATATTTCAATCTTCCATCGATATTTATCTTTCCTCTTTCATTTTCCAAGCTTAATGTCATGATAAAAAAATCTACAATCATGCAACATGTATATTTTCGTTTTTTATATTGTGTCACGGAAGACACTTGACTGGACAATTTTTTTTTTAAAAAGCACACTTTTCCTCTAACACTCTTCGGATTCACACACACAACGTACATCAAAATGTAACTCATGAAATATACGTTTAACATTATTAAAAAATCAATAATTTTCTCTCTCTTCAACCTTTATTATCATGTTGTTTTGAATATTCTCATTCTATCATTTCCTTCTTTTATTTCCTATCCTACATAAATAAAAGAGCAACTTTCATTATTACTATTCATAAGCCGAACCGAACCGAGCCCAATGGCTTTATGGCTTGGCTCGGCTTAGCTAAGCTGTCTAAGCCCCCCTTTTTTAGGGTTTGATTCAATATTTTAATGGCTCGACTCGGCTAAGCAGTATTTTTTTCTTTTTCGGCTCGGTTCGGCTCGGCTAAGCTGTCTAAACCCTTTTTTTTTTTGTTTTTTATTCAGTATTTTAATTGCTCGGCTAAGCTGTCTTTTTTTTTACGTTTGATTCAGTATTTTAAGTTACAAATATTCGTTTTAAGCGATTTAAAATTTGTTGGAAATGTTGAAATGCGTCCATGATAAATTTCGAGCCAAGCCAAATGACTTCATGGCTCGGCTCGGCTCGGCTCGGCTCGGCTTGGCTTCGCTAAGTCGTCTGAGTTTTTTTTTTTTTTACGTTTGATTCAATATTTTAAGTTACAAATAATCGTTTTAAGCGATTTAAAATTTGTTAAGAATATTGAAGTACGTCCATGATAAATATATGAATAAATTTTAAATATCAAAAATAATTTTACATTAATTGCGAAACATAAAGTCGTGATTGTTTATATTTCTTTTCAATCTCAACCACATTCCAGTATCCTTTTTTCGAACTTTATTTTCCTACAATTTTTTGTTTGATTTGATATTTCACGATTCCTACATAAATAAAAGAGCAACATTCCTTGTTATTATTCATAAGCCGAACCGAGTCATAAAGTCATTTGGCTCGGCCCGGTTAAGCCATCTAAGCCATTTTTTTTATTCAATATTTTAA
>CAIGRL010140318.1:0-10223 GCA_903798325.1 Fraxinus xanthoxyloides
GAAGGTTTTTTTTTTTTTTTTCATCGGAAAAAATAAATAAATAAAACAAAATCAAACGTAAGGATTTATTGAATTTCCTTTTCCCAGAAAATTTCTCGATCGAGGAAGTATAGTGGGGGCTCTACACGTGTGAATTTTATTTAGAAATTTCAATGTGCTCACAGAAACTTGTAGAATAACAATATGACGAAACTATTCTAGGTTGTCTTGACATGTGAAAAGTTGGACAAGATGCAAATGAATTAGAAAGAAGATTCCACACCTATGCATGCTTAAGAGATAGATCATTATAGAATTTTCAGAAAATTAATGCTGGTCTTAGATTATTACAGAATTTTCAGAAAATTTTGATTCATGGAATCAAACAGGCATGATGATTGTGGTTCTCTTTCCATTTAATCAATAAGTTTTGGCTGCCTATTGTTTTTTCAAGTTCTTGCCATTCCTAAAATGTTGAGAAGAACTCAAAGCCTTTATGAACATAACCAGCTCTTTGCAGCAGTCTGCGGCTATTTTCTACTGTTTTGTTACCTAATAATGCTCCTTTATTACCTAAATTTATTTTCCAGGAACGTTTACGCATTTGTTTATTGGCATATAAGGCAGCATTCAGATTTATTGATGGTATATCTCTATATTGATATCTTGGTTTTATTTCTAAGTCTTGTTCCCATCATTAGTGCTTAATTTTCTTCCTTGCACAGCTGGTGGGCAAGGTAACCAATTTACCTCTGAAGAGGCTATAGACTCCTGGGAAGAAGATATTCAAAATGAACTCCAAGAAGAGGCTAGAGAAGCAGGGTTTCAAATTCACCCAGATAAACTTGCTTCCCTTGTTGCTTCTTACGACATCAAGACCTTAAGAAAACTCAAAGGAGTTGAAGGACTTGCAAGTCGATTGAACGTTACGTTGAATGAAGGAGTCGAATCAACTAGTATACCTATCAGGCAAACTATTTTTGGCTCCAATGAATACACTGAAAAACCTTCCAAAAGTTTATGGATGTTCGTGTGGGAGGCTATGCATGATATAACACTTATAATCCTTATGGTCTGTGCTGTTGTCTCTATAGTTGTGGGACTTCCCACTGAAGGTTGGCCAAAGGGAATGTATGATGGTTTAGGAATCATAATTAGTATTTTCTTGGTTATCATGGTTACTGCAGTTAGTGATTACAAGCAATCACTGCAGTTTAAGGAGCTGGATAAGGAGAAGAAAAAGATTTTTATACATGTCACTAGGGAAGGGATTCGACAGAAAGTCTCCATACACGACTTGGTAGTCGGGGATATTGTTCATTTATCGATTGGAGACCAGGTTCCAGCAGATGGAATATTCATATCGGGCTACAGCTTGTTGGTTGATCAGTCGAGCTTGACCGGTGAAAGTCTACCAATAAATATATATGAAGAAAGACCTTTTCTTTTAACTGGAACGAAAGTTCAAGACGGGTCGGGTAAGATGCTGGTGACTACAGTCGGTATGAGAACCGAATGGGGAAAGTTAATGGATACTCTAAGCGAGGGAGGAGAAGATGAGACCCCCTTACAGGTGAAGCTCAATGGCGTTGCCAGTATTATTGGTAAAATCGGACTGGCATTTGCCGTGGTGACTTTTCTAGTGTTGATCGTCAGATTTTTTATGGAGAAAGGACGACTCCATGAACTTACCAAATGGTCTTCCAGTGATGCTGTAACAATTTTGAATTACTTTGCTACTGCAGTGACTATAATTGTTGTTGCGGTTCCAGAAGGACTGCCCCTGGCTGTGACACTAAGCCTTGCTTTTGCAATGAAGAAATTACTGACCGAAAAGGCGCTAGTGAGACATCTCTCTGCATGTGAGACAATGGGTTCTGCTACTTGTATTTCAACCGATAAAACAGGGACACTGACTACGAACCATATGGTGGTGAATAAAATATGGATATGCGGAAAAGAGAAAGAGGTAGATAGTAATGCAGATGGGAATGGCTTAGATTCTGATATATCAGGAAATGTATTAGCCATTCTCTTGCAGGCAATATTTAATAATACAGGATCTGAGGTTGTCAAGGATAAAACCGGAAAGCAAACTATTTTGGGGACACCAACAGAATCAGCATTGTTAGAGTATGGATTGCTTCTAGGTGGTGATTTTAATGATCAACGCCGGGAGTGCAAGTTGTTGAAGGTCGAACCTTTCAATTCGCACAAGAAAATGATGTCCACTCTCGTGGCTCATGGAAATGGCAAAATGCGAGCTTTTTGCAAAGGTGCGTCTGAGATTATACTGAAAATGTGTGACAATGCTATTGATTCCAATGGTCAAGCCTTTCATTTGTCAGAAGAACATGTAGGAAATATCACGAATGTCATCAATGCATTTGCTGGTGAAGCATTGCGTACTCTCTGTTTGGCTTTTAAGGATATCGAAGATAGTTTTCAAGAAAATAGCAGCATTCCTGATTGTGGCTATACTTTGATTACAGTAGTGGGAATCAAAGATCCAGTTCGACCCGGCGTAAAGGAAGCAGTTAAAAGTTGTGTAGAAGCTGGAATTTATGTGCGAATGATCACTGGCGATAATATTAACACGGCTAAAGCAATTGCTAAAGAATGTGGCATACTTAATGATAATGATCTTGCTGTAGAAGGTCCTTATTTTCGCAGTGGAACTCCAGAACAGAGGAACCAAATGATACCAAAAATTAAGGTGGGCAAACACTATCTTTATTAGTCCATAGAAATAATATGGGAAACTTATAAATTTTGGTCTCAAATGTTCATATCATGGATGTAGGTAATGGCTCGGGCATCACCTATTGACAAACATGTTCTGGTGCAGACGTCAAGAGACGTGCATAAAGAAGTTGTTGCTGTCACTGGTGATGGGACCAACGACGCCCCTGCTTTACATGAGGCAGACATTGGATTTGCCATGGGCATAGCAGGAACCGAGGTTTGTCCTTATGTTTATTTTGCTTCACAGATTGATTGTCGTTTAAATGTCTTGTTTACTCGTTGAATAAGATTTTTTCTAATGTGAATAAAAATCATTGTCAGGTTGCAAAAGAAAGTGCCGATGTAATTGTGATGAATGACAACTTTACGACAATTGTGAATGTGGCAAAATGGGGACGTTCTGTATACATAAACATTCAAAAGTTTGTGCAGTTCCAGTTGACAGTTAATATTGTTGCTCTTATGATTAATTTCATATCTGCATGCATCTCAGGTACTACTTTTGTCTTAATACCGCATTAGCAAACGAGTGGAGAAAGAAGACCCTGTTGAGCTCGACTCTACTCTAGATTGACTTTATCAAATGACAAGATTATTATTTACTTTGTTTACCACTTTCAGGATCAGCTCCTCTTACAGCAGTGCAATTGCTTTGGGTCAACCTAATTATGGACACTTTAGGTGCACTTGCACTGGCCACTGAACCTCCACATGATGGACTGATGAAGAGGCCTCCTGTTGGAAGGAATGAGAGTTTCATTACAGCCCCCATGTGGAGGAATATTATTGGTCAGAGCATTTATCAACTGGCAGTTCTTTTAGTGCTAAATTTTGGTGGGAAGAAAATATTGGGACTTGAAGGTTCTGATGCTACTGCACTACTAAATACTTTCATATTCAACACCTTTGTGTTTTGTCAGGTAATAAATATTTTTTAATTAATTGATTTACTTGGGATTTAACTTAACGTTTCCACAGTATATATTTGCATTTTCATCTCATGAAAATTCCAAGAAGCATTTTGGTTTCAACATATAAAAAGGAGTTAACATGTCCTCGATCTTTCGTAATAATGAACAAATTAGTCCCTCAGTGTCGAAACCTTCCAATTTGTTGTTTAATTGTCATATGACCCTAATGGAAAAATGTCTCAACATCAAATGTTTTGGCACCATCCCAAGTTCGAAAACACTCACTAGCATTGTAAAGATGAATACTTGAGGTTACTTGAACGATTTTGGCTTTTGAGAACTGATTGTGCAAGTATAATGAAATGTTGAATACTAACTTGACCCTTAACCAACTTACTACTTGAGCAATCGGTCGAGGACCAATGGTGCAACTATCCCCTTTTTTTTGTACGTTCTTGCCCTCCCATATTTCACTATTCTTGCGTTGGTAAAATAAAGAAAAACTAGTGTTTGGACAGTAATGACACGTTCAATGTGTTGTTAAACTGAACAGGATTCAGAAAGAAAGACATGTCCAGTAATTGAAGAACATATAGATGGATTACTTTTATCACTAAATGAAGGTTCATTTCTGACATATTTTGTTTTGTTTGGTTTTAATTTAGGTCTTCAATGAAATAAATAGCCGGGAGATCGAGAAGATAAACATTTTCCGTGGAATACTTAGAAACTGGATATTCACAGGAATCATTGCATCCACAGTTGTATTCCAAGTAATTATAGTTGAATTCTTGGGCAATTTTGCCAGCACTGTTCCATTAGGCTGGCAACTATGGATACTCAGTGTAGGACTTGGAGCAGTAAGCATGCCTATTGCTGTTGTTTTGAAATCCATTCCTGTTAACAAAAAGTCTCCAAATTCTACACAACATGATGGTTATGATCCTCTCCCTACCGGTCCAGAGCTCACTTGAATGGTTTCTTATGATCCTCTCCCTACCGGTCCAGAGCTCACTTGAATGGTTTCTTCAAATAAAAAATAGTAAGTGTGTATTATGTAATAACTTTGGTAAGGTGGATTGATATAATAGAACTCTCATATCCGTAGTACGTACCAAACATGCTTTTACTTTCCTCTTAGGATTTGAGTTTCTTGTCTGTATATTTATGTGTTCATATTCTAAGTCTGGATTTGAGGCCCGAATAAATTTTCGAATGCTTCCTCCCATATTAATAGAACTCTCATATCGTGTACTTTTTTCTCGAATGACAACTCCGAGTAATTTTGTTGACTTTAGAATATAATTATATATTACTCCTTCCATTCCATTTATACAGACCGACTTTCCTTATTTTATATATAGTACTATCTCCGTCTCATTTATATAGACTGACTTTCTTTATTAAGAATGTTTTGTTTTGTTCATTTACTGATATACTTTAATTTAATTTGTCTAATTATACTACTAGTTGTTGATAATCAAATAAAAATAAAGTAAGAAAGTTTTCGACAAAAATTATTTTTTCAATAACATTAACTTATTTGTTTCCCAATATTTCCAAAATAGATTTCTATCTAATTTTCAATAACATTTTTCAATAAATTAACATTACACGTAAATATAAAACTTATTTTAAATTTTTAACCACATTATTCATCAAATCACTATTCTAAGATGCATTTTGACTAGAAATGAGGCCCAACCAACTCCAAATAAGATTCCTTAATTCACGTGAAAATATAACCTACATAAATAGAACGGAAGGAATATAAAAGAAAAGCACAAGTCCCCATAAACGTCGTACCCTTATGCACCATGTCCCAACCCATAAACTTCGTACCCATATGCACCATGTCATTAAAAGGCAAACCATCCAATAAAATCCCAGAACCAAGCATCATGGACTCAAATGGTCAAAGAAAATAAG
Source organism: Fraxinus xanthoxyloides (assembly GCA_903798325.1). Classification (NCBI taxonomy): domain Eukaryota; kingdom Viridiplantae; phylum Streptophyta; class Magnoliopsida; order Lamiales; family Oleaceae; genus Fraxinus; species Fraxinus xanthoxyloides. The sequence goes on from CAIGRL010140318.1 coordinate 5,565, forward strand.
TCTTATCATTGCATAAATACCATTTGCATATCAAGAAAGAACTACTCAATCTCCTCTCCTCTCCTCTCCTCTCCTCTCCTCCCTCTTGTACAATAAAATTTCTCGACCTGCCAATCGCTTACAGTAAAAAAAGGTACTACAAATTACAAAAAATCATTTGTACCTACGCTTGGATTCTCCATAAGCAGCGACCCCCATAACGGTCATAGAATATCCAGCAATGCCAATGAAGGTAACAGGATTTCGGAAAAGGAGTATTGCAATGACAACGGCCACAGCTCCTTTTGCATTGCCCAATACCTGATCATAATTCAGACAGTAGAAAAAGATTCAGATAGTGGGATTATCAAATATATAGATAATTACAGTACACGACGATTTCTGCAAAATATTTTGACTTCTATAATTTCACTAGTGATATTCATTTTTCTTCAAATTTCATTACTTTCACTCTAGACTATAGATACTTTACAAGCATTAGACTTTCCCATACCCAAAGTCAAGAGACTCGTTACTGAATTCTTTTTCTTTTGATCACAATTTTAATGAATTCTGGGGCACCGGCTCCTAAATTTGAAAATTCAACTTAGATCCAAACCTGTATAGATTCTTATCTATGAGTCGCAGCAACCAGATAGATTCAAACAACAGATTTATTCCCAGTATATGTAGGATCATCTTCATAATTTTTTTTGCCCACACCTTAAGCTTCATTATATTTCATATATGCCTATCAAATGTAGTTTAGCCTCCAGAAGAAATAAATGAATTGCTACTTTTTATTCAAGAGAGAGAGAGAGAGAGAGGAGGACCTGGAGTGTCAATGCACTCGTATGCTTTGTCACCAAGAAATTGCACAAGTTGGCTCCATAAGCCATAGATGAATTGAGCAAAAGTAGTACCCACATGAATTTATGTTCCAATGCAAGTGATATAGTTACGTCCCATACGTTGGGCTCTATTGCAAGTGCTGCAGGTAGTAATACAACGACAGCAATTGGGGACATATAAAGTAACAAATTCATGGAGTTCAACTTTTCTCTGCAACAATGAGAGTATGTTTATTGACCGATTGTGAGCTTGAACTTTAGTGCGTCACATATATCGAGGAGTAATTTCGATTTCTTATACTACAAATGATAAAATAATTTAGCAGTTCTAAATGTCTACCAAATCAAAGATGAAGAAAACAAAACTCAGCAATAAAAGATAGTTCATTGCTTCTCATTCTCGTTCGTTCGAAGTCTAAATTGTTACTACGAATAGGAAATAATAACAATGCAACTAGAGCATGATTGGTTGCGCATAAATAAATGTTAACTTTAAGTTGCTTATATTGCCAAACATGATATTAAAAGTGCCTATTCTTTATTAACAAAACTCAATTTCTGGAAAATCGTATTATTAACAAAACTCAATTTCTGGAAAATCGTAACTTGATGGAAAAGTAACTTCTAAGCACAGCCAAACATGTTCGTGATAGTATATACACATATAGCCGAATATTTACCCTTCACTAGAAAGGAGGACCCCCTGAAGAACAGACTTAAAAGCTCTTGCTGCAGTAGCGCTTATGCACATGATAAATCCATACAAATGGAAGCTTGGCTCACCCTGCAAACAACTAAAAACTTTTGGATCTTGCAATTTTACAAAAGTAGACATCGTGTTAAATTGAATTTGTTGACAAATATATAGTTGAACAGATTAGGTCACATATTCACAGAACATTTACTTGCTTAAAAGAAAAACTCCTAATCTTTTACGCAAATACATGGCATTAGGGCTGAACAAAACTCTCGAACCGAACAGAACTCGAATCAAACCGAGTGATTCTTCTTAAATTAAATACCGGAACGGGTATCTGTGCTGAGAACCAACGAGTTTGATTCGGTTCTCGGGTTTAGACCTACAACCGAAAAACCGAATATCCCCAATTTTTTTATCTTAAATAAGCTAAATTATTTTTTTTTAAAGATAAATTTGTTAACTAATTAATTTAACCCAAGTCCAAAATATGATTTTTCTATTTCTAATTTCCAGCCCAAGTCCAATCAATCAAATTGACCTAAATTTTACACAAATCTCTTATTCTACCTTAGTGTCATTTGAAGAAATCGAATTGGAAACCCTCTTTATTATTGTGAGTTCGCTATCTTCCTCTTCATATGATTTTAACTGTCAAATCTATGAAAACTCAACAAAGAGAGGTACAAAAGATATCACGAGATTGGACTACGTTATTTTGTAAAAGCTAAAATTGAACATGTCATTAATTGAATTAATATAATGTTGTAAATATCAAAAAATTTAATTATTGTACGGAACCCGAGAACTGAATGGAATCGAACTGAACCCAAAGGTTCCAAATTAAATTTGGACCCGGCAATTCCATTTACTAAATACCCGAAAATTAGGGTTCGGTTAGGTTCTCCTTAGAATCAAATCGAATCGAACTATGTCTAGCCTTACATAGCTAGTGTTTGGCCCCATGTATTTTTTTTTTTTAAAAAAAATTCTCTTTCTTAATTTTAAGAACACAATCTCCAAATAAAATAATATTACACACAAATCTAAAACTTTCCATTATCTTTCAACCACACATTCTCTCATCAATTCCTATTTCAAAATTTAAAATTTCTTCAAAATGGGGGCCAAACACTAGCATAGCATTATAGCGTGGCAAAGAAAATGTATTCCTCAAAATATTTCACACGAACTCTTAGCACGTCCCATGGTCTGCATTTCACAACAAATTTTCACATATATAAGCATGGCAACAAGAATAATCTGTTCAAAATTTTCAAACTTCATGTTATCATTGTAATTGGAGAAGGTCATCTGCATTCTATTTTACCTCTGATTATGCACAATGTTTGTAACTTCATTAATTTAAATTCAAATTTTAACGCCAATATTTTAGATCTGATATTCACTTCTGCAACAGGCAGTCTAATATAACCCAAGCAATAAACAACCTCAGAAAAACAATACCTACCAAGAAAAATTGGATCTTTTCCATATAGATCACCAGATCACAATAGAAATATTTTAGTTTCACACACGAAAATCAGATCTTCTTATATGTGATCCAAATTAATTGAAAAATATAATTAAAAAACAATCTGAACATACAAAAATTAATATTTTTCACACAGAATTAAACCCAAATCAAGTTGAAATTAATTGAAAAATAAAAATCAGTTTAATCCCAAAAATCCAGAGAAAAGAAAAACGTACCCCGCTTGCAATGACAACCCCGGAAACCACAGGCACAAGACAAGCATAAGTAACCCAAGCCTCCCTTTTAAGGGTCATAAAATAAGCAAAGAGTGCAGTGAAAAATGGAGTGGTTGCACCCACAGCCTGATTAAAGGACACCGGCAAAAACTTTAAGGAAATATTACCACCCACAACAGACCCACAAAATACGACGCTTAGAGTTGCAATCCGGAAGAACTGGGACCTTGATTTGATCCTCTGTAGCGGCACTACTTTCAAGAAAACAATGGAGATATAGCTGAGGATAGCACATGCTGACATATGGCACATAGTGAGGAAGATTGGGAAGGCAAATCCATAGTTGGATAGCAAAAATTTGTTGAGGAGGAGGACTCCAATGTTTGTAGAGTACCATAGGATTATCAAACTGGATATGAAAATCACATCTTTTCTTGATGTTGAGGATGAAGAAAATGCCGACATTTTCTATGTTGGATTCTTGGATTTGTTTTTCGAAGGGGTGTTTTCATTACCTTGATTTCATTTGGTACTGCAATGGGAGGAGGAAGAAGACGAAGAATAGTAGGTGACAGGTGTCTTTTTTTGTGTGTATTTTTGTGTATTTTCTTGGTCATGTATTCTTAGAATTTAGGGTCGAAAAAATAGAGAATGTGCGTGTGTCCGCGTGACAACAGGAGTGAAATTAGGGGTTCTTTATATGTAATTTTTTAATATGGTTTTTTTTATATGTAAATTTTTACTATGATTTTTGGGATTTTTTAGGGAGGATGAGTGAAATTTCTATATAGACGAATAGCTATCGAAGCTCACGATAAGTTCGAAAGCACTTAAAGTAGCTTTAGAATAACCCTGGAAAATAGAATCAGAGTTAGGCCCATCAATCTAATTTTGATTTATGATTGGATTTTCAATAAAAAAAATAACATTTGAGGAAGAGAAATGATGTAAATTTTGGGACTAGTTATAGTTATTTTGTTTATTTTATATATAAAAGTCAGCTAATTTTTTTAAAGAAAATTATGGATAGTAGCTAGTGATGGTAAAAAAATCCGCCCCAAATGGAGCGAAAAAAACCCGCCTAAACGGATTGGCGGGGCGGGGAGGGGGTGCCCCGCCTTGAAGTGCCCCAAACCCTTCCCGTAAAAAATAAAAGATAATTAATTAAAAATTAAAAGAAATATAATTAATTAGAATTTTTTTTTAAAAATAATAATAAATGGGGCAGGAAATGGGACAAGCCCACGCCCCAAACCTGCCCCTTCCCGTCTAAGACGGGGCTGGGCACGGGACGGGGAGAGTGGCGGGGCGCCCCGAACCCGCCCCATTGCCATCTCTAATAGTAGCATAGTTATAAATTTTAGAGTTGTGCTAAATGTATATTAGCATGTACATAAGGGCAATGTTCTAAAATGCGTA
>CAIGRL010140322.1:0-17418 GCA_903798325.1 Fraxinus xanthoxyloides
CGAGACCTTGTGACCCAAAATGACATGTTGTCGTTTTAAACGTATAACTGCCGTTTTCCAACGCAACTCCATTTCAATTGATTTGGGAAAGGGAGAGACCAAAATTTACTCATATGGAAAGAGGGTAATTTAGGTAGTTTATTAATGTTGAATTAAAATATTTATTTTAAAACTTTAATTGTGGTCAAAGGCTAAAATCTCAAACTGTATTATGAAATAGGCCATTTGCCCCAATTACCACTTAATTTAATGCTTTCGCTTTGTTTATTGATTGATCATATAAATTGTGGTATTCAAACTTAAGACTAATATGACTTGCATGTTTAATCATTTAGAAAAGAATTAAAAGTGACTTATTTCTATTTAACTCGTTAATATTTTAAAATTCCGCATTATACACCTATTCACCCCCATTTATGTGTTGCTAGGGTCGAACTACACATTTTCCAATTGGTATAGAGCCTTAAATCGATTCCTGACCCTTATTATATTTTTTTAGATGAGCTAGTCATTGTTCATGCTTCCGTTCTTTGACGGAAGCAATTATGTTTACTGAAAAGTTCGAATGAGAGCTATCCTTAAAGTGTTGGATGAACATATTTGGATTAGCATTCAAAATAGATGGGATCCACCTACAACAACTGTTACATGTGTAGTCACACCCACTGATATCTCACAATAGACCAAAACTAATTTGGATGAGTGTAATTGGAACAGTAATGGCATTCATTCCCTGTTCATGGTTGTGTCTGCTGAGGAGTTTAGGTGAGTGTTGATGTGTGAAATTGCTAAAGTCATTTGGGATATATTAGAAACCACACAAGAGGGTACCAAAACTGTTAAAAACTCTAAATTGCATATGTTGACCACTAAGTTTGAAGAAATTAGAATAAAGGACAATGAATCGTTCGATGAGTTCTATACGAAGTTGAATGATATAGTTAACTCTAGCTTTCACTTACGTGAAAAGGCCTTCGAGTCTAAGATTATTAGAAAAGTCCTAAAACTGGCCGAGAGGTTTATACCCAAGTCACTACGATAGAAGAGAGTAAGGACTTAGATGTTTATTAAGATTGAAAAACTCGTATGATCACTTCAAACTTTCGAACTCACTGTCTCACAACCTAAAAGGGTTAAATCCATAGCCATGAACACTGTTAGAGAAGAGGAGAGCGAGTCTACTGATACTGAGACCCTTAGGGAAGAAAGAATTGGTTATTTTGTTAAAAAAGTCCAGAACGTGATGAGGAATAGGAGAAAGCCTCAGGAGTAGAATAGTGAAATCCCTAGCAAACTCTCGAGAGGTAGACATGAGAAAAACACCTCTAGGACTCCTATTAAGGAATCTCAATCTGTCAAATGCCATGAGTGCAAGGGGTATCGTCACATTAGGAGTGAATGTCCTAATTTGAAGAAGAGTTCGGGTAAAGAACATTGTAAGACTTTATCCGTGACCATGAATGATAAGGATTCAGATTCCAATTCTCAAATTGAGGCATCTGGTGGTGAGGATGATCAAATTTCATGGCCTTCACCTCGATTCCTACAATCGAATTTGATCGTGAGATTGAGAAGTTTGAAAGAGAGGATGAGAGTAAATAGTTTGAAGAAGAGTCTGATGATGAGACCGACATTCACGAATCTCATCGTGAATTTTTTGAGCAGAGTCTCAAAATTAAGAAGGTCAACAAAGTCGTCTTAAATATGGTGAAAGAGTTTGAACTTGAACGTGAAAAACTAATAAGTGACCATCAGGACTCGACTAGAAAATTGAGTGAGTTGAAACTAGTTAATGAGAACTTGGAAATTAAAGTTAAATCATTAACTGTTGATTTGATAAATCTAACGCTCAACTCCAATCATTTATGAATGGCTCGTAGAAGTTGGATAATCTGCTAGGGATGAACAATCCTGTTGGTAATTGGCATGATCTGGGTTATGTGCATAACGGTGGTACTATTGCTAGTACATCCCAGACCACATTCATTCATGCCACTAACAAAGCTCGTGAGATTATTTATCCTAAACCCAAAGGTAAGCAGGTCATAGTATCGAGACCTACCGACAGCGTAGAGTTAGTTGTCCTACTTTTACGCAACAACCACCGAGTAGGTTTGAACCTAGGTTCATTCCCACTTGCACCACTAAGGTGCATTGGGACACACTAGACCTAGGTATCGTAACCGTGTGACTAGAAGTAATAATCAGGATTTCACTAGCAAGATTAACTTTCTTGCCAATCAAGTTAGTCACTTAACTGAGATGATGCCTCAGTTAACTCAATTAACTTCTACTTTTAAGAAAGCCTGGGTTAAGATGAGCGACTTGGAAGGTCGTGAAAATGGTCGTGCTCTTCACGATAAGGGTATTCAAATTTCATCCGAAATTGGTATTTAGGTGCATGCATGTGCAGATCATCGTGTCCATTCTTTCATGCATACATCACATTTATTTTTATGCTATTTTCTGTTATTTCTATTTTTTTGTGTTTATTTGTTTTAAGTATTGGCTTCAAAAATGAAGACAAAAAATTTGATAAATGGAAAAAATACAAATTTTTTTTTTCAAACGACACATCGTGATGATTTTAAACATGGCATGTATGACCAAGTAAGCATTTATCTGTTTTACATTGTTATTTCCATTACTTGGTTTGGTTTAATGTGGAGTATTGCGTATATGTGTCGTCATGTAATCTTTTGCACTGCACATACTATGATCTTGTGAGTGAGTCTGGACCGTATGTGTAAGATTTGGGATGGTAATCACGTGTTAGTAAGGTAACTTCGAATGTGAATTGACCTACATTTAGATGACTTTAGCTCGTGATAGTCTCCATGCATTGTTGAAAAAAAAGGTAATAAAATTAAAAAATGTGTATACCTATTTGGTACATCTTATCCTGTTGTTCGAAACCTATTTAACTCGAGTAATTAAGTCGGAGGGATTTTTCATAACCTGGTGCCTATGGTCATCTGACTTGGGATAACCGACCTAAAGCTAGTTACATGGGTTAAATTAGTCGCTTAATGGACAAGAGTCTGCACATAAGATGTTATTTACAAGAAAATTCAGGGGGAGAAAAGAAAAATTATCATACAATTGAGCTCATTTTCAAGTCCTAAATTTTGTTCGGATTTGACTTTCATCAATAGGGATCATACTTATTTAATAGTGATATTTGCATGTTCTTTCTTACAAATTTAAGGTTTGGAGTCATTTTCACGAGAAAATAGTGGCACTTAACACGCATGAGTCATTTATACACTTTACTTCATCTTGAACTTAACTAAGTACGTGGAAAAGTCGTTTTGATAATGTTCGACTCTTGATTGCATGCTTGATTTTAATTATCATAGTGTTGAGAGTTTGAGTTACTTAAAATAACTTATTATTATTGAAAGAAAAAAAAACTATTTTCCTTAATTTTTAAATTTTTAGTGCTCTTTCTATCAATTGAAGTGTCGCCAGCTTATCGCTGGAACACGTTCGAGCGACAGCAGTGGAATTTTCCTCGCTCGCTTGTCACTCAACTATCACTCGAGCGACGGACCATTATTTTGAATCTTAACATTATTTCTCAAGGGTTTTCTACACAAAATCACTCATTTTTCACTCAGTTTCTTCAAATTTTTCATCACCCTCTAAATTATCACTTCCTCAACACTATATTCATTTATCCCAACATTTTGGTAGTGCCATTTCATCAAAACATCGACTTTCAAAGGCAAAATTTTGAATACCTTGGTTTTTCCTCATTTTTGATCATTATTGCTTGGGTTTTGATGTTTCATTACTTGTTTTAAGTATTCACATATCCTTTCAAGAAGTTTTGCACAATGTCTCAACAAAGCTTGGATTTATGGACCACTTTGACACGAGTTTAGCATTGATGTTCATTGAAGTTGTTTGGGTTTCTATGGCATTCTGTGCATTGGTGTGTTGATGATAATGGCATTGGATTAAGTGAATGTGGTTGGTGATTTGGGTTGTTGAGGTTGTGATCGTTGGTTTGGATTTTTTTTCGAAGTTAGTTTTGTGAAGTCGATTTTGATCTTTGCATAGTTGAATACATTTAGGATTGTTTGTTGTTGGTTGGAGTGTGTGACTTGTTGGTGTCAGATTAGTGCATTGTTGTTGGCATGTTGACACCGCACGGTGATGTCACGTCACCATGTCATGACATGACGTCCTTGCGTCTAGACATCACGACATGCGTCATGTCTTTATGTTACTTACGTCTAGGCATCATTGCATGTCGTCATGCATTCATATTACGGCACATTGGATGTTATTGTATTTGTCTCGATTTGCATGCATTCATGCATAGGATGCATATCTTGCATTAGATCATTTTGTATCAAGATTTTAATGTTGTGTTTCATTTCTTTCAAATGACTCCTAAAAGAGCATGCACAACGCCTTCCACTCCTAGTACCTTTACTTCCTACAGAAGGTTTATGTTTATCTCTGCTATCGCCTAAGACGTCTTTAGGTCACAGTTTTCTTTGTGTCCCGTTCTTTTTGAGCTCGAGGTCATTATATTTGACCTATCCCCCAACCTCGCCGCTAATTTTACTTCTCGGGGTTGGGAGCTTCTATTAGTTGAGATAATATCCCCGTCGAGTTTATTAGTTTAGGAGTTCTACTCTAACATCTATGATGTTAGTGGTTCGACTTTTAAGGTTTTTCTTTGGGGTAAGACTGTTAAGATTACTCCGGATGTTATTTCGAGTCTTCCTCATATTCCATGGGTCGTCCACCCCCCATTTCCCTACCTTACTCTTGATTCTCTTCCGGCAGACTTGTTAGTCCATTCGACGGAGTTTAACACGCCGTTGAGAGAGGTCCAGGTACGACTCACACTGGTTCTCTTCTGACCGAACGTCAGATTCTGTTGCGCATTGTGTACGCCAATTTATGGTCTGTCTCCCACACTTCTTCATTACCGATGGAGAATGCTCATTTTCTTTATGCCCTTCTGCATAACGATTCCATTGATTTGTCTTCATTCATATGCCAGTAGATTTTGAAGGTCTTTTGTACTACAGGGACGAGGGTTGGGCTGCCCTATGTGTGTTTGATATATTGCTTAGTGATAGCTTTAGGAGTCAGTTTTCTCGAGAGAGGTCCGAGATGGGTTTCTCGACCAATTAGACATACTACCATCGCCCAGAGTAGGTCTCATGCTTCTTCTGAGCCAGCAGAGCCAACTGACCCGATTGTGTCGACTGATCAAATTGATGACCTCATTTTCTTTGATCCCTCCGATTTCCTTTTTTTTTACTGCTTTTCAGACCTTTGATATCACATCCACTTCTACTTCGGCTCCTCCTTCATCCTAGTCAGTTCATCCTCCTCCTCCGAGTCTGCACCTTTTGCTTCGCTCCTATCGACCATTTGGTCACTCTTTTGGGTTAGATGACTGTGCTTATCGAGCAACAGTCTCGTATAATGGCAGAAATACGCAATTATGTGCTATAGTTGATCGACACAGTGCTGAGTTCGCTACTATTTAGGGTGTTGTCGAACACATTCAGCGTGGACTTTGATGGATTCTTCACCACTGGGATGACGCTGCTTCTGAGGAAAGAACAGACTCCGATGATGCTCTCGATGCTTCCTAGTTCTAGGCTTATCCCTTGTCATTGTGTGACAAAAATGGGGAGTAGTATATATTTGATATTTTTGGAAATTCTTATGTTTTGTTGTTGATAGGGCGAGAGTAGTTAGTAGTTATCTAGATCTTTTTGCTTATGCTTTCATGATGTATCTATTCATGGAAAATCTGGATGTAATTAAATTATTGATATATATAAAAATGAAATTGAGTTTTGTATTTTATGTCTGAGGGGTTGCTGGGGTGAGACATAGATACATTTGCCTATTGCATAAACTCATTGATCATTGACTTTATTTGAATCAAATGCATTTTATTGTTTAATTTCAGTTCTACTAAATTAAGTTTGATGTTTTAGTAGTATTAACCCCTGTTTGGCCCACATTAAATTTCTCATTCTCATTCTTCTACTTATTTTCAACCACACATTCTTCAATAAAATAATATTTTATATCACATCAATAACCTTTCTTTCTTTTTCAACCACATATTCTCCATCAATTTACTATTCCAAAATACATTCTTTCAAAATAATATCCATCAAATACACTCTTAATGTGTCTTTGTGGTATGTTGGATTGCATTGTTACTACGTCTGATTTAGCATGCATATTAAAACTGAACAAGCTTAATTGATTCATAAATTGCCTAAATTATATAAACTGCTTGAACTGTTTTTCACAAATTTACACTGGGTGTTAAGTTGTTTGTTTCAAGAAATAAGTGCTGATTAAATTGTAGAATTGTTCAAGTTCAGTTAGTTTGTCATAGGTTTTGAGTCTGTAATTTATTTTTGATTACTGCCTTGACTTAGTAATTTTGTCACAGAATGCCAAAAGAAGAGTTTGTTAGGTTTTAGATGTTTTGTAATTAGCAATTCTGTAAACAAAAGGACTGAATTGTACTATGTTAAAAAAGTTAAGGAGTAATGTGTAAATAGTTGAAAATAGGGTTATTAGTGATGACATATGATTAGCTCCACTTGTTTTGATTATAACAAACAATACATTTATGTTTCTAACATATCTACTTTCTTGAGTTTTTCATATATAATACTTCCTAAACACTCAATAGCACAAAAACGTCATCCGTTGAAAAACAAGTAATCAAAAGAGAATCGAAGAGAACAAAAATCTTGAAGATTAGAATTTAGAAGTTGTTTATCGAAACTTCATTTATACGTAAATGTATACTCATCGATTTTGGCAAATGCATAAAGCTCAAACATTTTTCACTATTCATACACTTGCATGATTGACATGAAATCATGTTTTGAAAAATTAAACATTTTGATAAACGAAAACTTTTATTAAAAAAACAACGTGTTTTTGGACAACTGGAATGTTGACCGGTCGACCAGTTTGGTAGATCGAAGTATGGTTCGGTCTATCGGTTTGCTCGACTGAAGTGTCAGTCGAAACTCTAACGGTTTGAATTTTACAGCGGCTATATTCACACTTCGGTCGACCGAAATTGATCAACAAAAACTTCCTTATTTTTCATCTTTTGATCTATAAATAGCCATATCTTTTGCAATCATTTCCAACAACCAACAAGAGATATTAAGAGAGCTTATTTATTGAAAATAATTGAGTTTAATTGATTCTACATTCTATTTCATTTATTACAAAAGAATTTTTTGATTGATCAAAACATATTTAATCTATCTTATCAAGAATTCTATTTTGAAAAGAACTTTTCCTAATCTAATCTATTCTTCATTCTTGATAAAAGTTTTCTTCGCCAACATTTTTATTAAAGTGTAAATCTCTCTTCATACTTAACTTGTATTATTTGTTAAGAGATATCATAGGTTGAAAACTTTGATACAAAGATATAAACTATTTCATTATCTATCATTCATCAAAGTTTACAACATAAAGCACTTNGAATTCTTTTTGTAAAGAAACTTTCACAATCTCATCTATTTTTCATTCTTGGTAAAAGTTTTCTTTGCCAACACTTTGATTTAAGTGTAAATCTCTCTTCATACTTAACTTGTATTATTTGTTAAGAGATATCATAGGTTGAAAACTTTGATACAAAGATATAAACTATTTCATTATCTATCATTCATCAAAGTTTACAACATAAAGCACTTGAACTTTACTATTTGCTATCGATTGAAGTGTTATCCTAAACTCTCTAAACACTTGATTTGATTATATTATTTGTCAAGAGAGTTCTTTCAATTGTAAAACTTACATTTCGGTAGTTTCGAGAGCCTTGTGAAAACTTGATTGTTGTTAAAGATATGTGCTCCTTGTTGTAAGTTACCTAATGATAAGGGCTCCTTATTATAAGTCACTTAAAGATAAGTGCTCGTCACTTAATGATCTGTACTCCTTGTTTGTAAGTTACCATTTTAAGTGAATTTGGCATTGCTGGTAACAGAGACGTAGAACACATTATATATTGAACCACATTAAATTTAGTTGTTATCTTTACATTATTGCACTTTACTCTACATTACCATTTATATTGTGTTATATCTATACATGAATTAAATTATCGAATTTTCATATTTATCTCTCGTATAAGATTTTGCATTTGTTTCTTAAGGTTGAATAGTTTTGAGACTAATTGTCGAAAATGTTTCAAAAATCAATTCACCTCCCTCTTCGTTAGTTATTCTTGGGCTAACAATTAGGTTTGGGTTCGAGAATGGCAAAAGGAGAAAAGCCACGGATATTTTTGCTAGAATGTCACCAAGGTTTGGCAGCATGCTTATTTGTGTTCGTGAGTTTTTGATTTCCTGTATCACGTGCTTTTAAACTAGGTACTGAGTTTTTTGATTTCATAAAATGGGTATACCAAATTAATGTAAGAAGTAGAAGAACTTGAGAAACTTGGGTAGTTTAATTAGATAGGTTGATTTATTTTAGTACCTTAACTTAATTTGTATAGTTTTGTTACAGAATGTCAAAGGGGAAGATTGTTAGATTTAATATTGTAATTGGCGATTTTGTGAACAAAAGGGACTTAATTGAACATGTGTTAAAGTCAAGGAGTGAAGTATAATTTTGTATAGTTGAGTTAGGTAGCCTAGGGTTTGATTTCAAGTTTGGAAAAAAGGAAAAAGTGGCACCGAAGTTTAGCTAGCTTGGAGCCTGGCCATCGCTTGAGCGATAGAAACAGAACCGTTGTCACCCGCTTATCGACCTGGCGTCGCTCGAGCGACAAGCTCCCACGCTTGAGCCATATATTTATGCGGCTAAACCTAATTCATAATGTTGGAGAGTTTTACAATGCCCATACTACTCATACACCTCAAACTATAAATACATATGCTCTTGCACGAGAATTGGTGGTTGTCTTATTGTACTTTATATTCATATTATCTTTTAAGAGATCTAATAACACTTTTCATTGGTGGAATCATTCATATCATTCTTGGGATCTGGCAACCAAGTTTTGGGAAAACATCAAATTGGTAAAATTCAAATTCAAAATATCGGACTTCATTAACACTTCGAGGAATGTACTTTCTCAGTTGGATTTTAGAAGTTTCTCGAGGTTGAGAGTGGTTGGACTACAAGCGCAGGAAGAAGAACATGAATATGTGATTCCTGGGTATCCACTTCGAAGAGACAATTGAAGAAGATTGGGAGTCTGGAATTTACAGCAGATTTTGGAAGCTACATGAGGTAGATTAAGAGATCTAGCAGATGGGATAGACAGTATATACGGTAGCAGATCATGAGTTTGGAGGAAAAACATATCTTGGAGATTACAAGAATTACAACAGTTAGAACTAGTGAAATTTGCTAGGCTGGAAATGAACTGTAATCATATTGTCTATAGTGGAAGTAACTGGCTTGGTCCCGGAGTTTTTACCCAGATGGGTTTCTCCATCATCAAATTTTGTGTTATTTACTGCTTTCTTACTACAAATTGCGGTAATTCAACTTAGGATAATTGAGTTATGTGTTTAACCATGTAGAAACTAATTAAAAGTGACTTGTTACTTTAATTAGTATAATTCCGCACGTAAGATCGAACTTAGTAAACAGTGAAATTTCATCTGCTAACATTAGCTCAATTCATGTGCTTAATGGAACCAACTTTAAGGATGGAAAATAGAACGTTTAGATCATTTTTAGCTTCATGGACTTAGACATTTGATTAAGCACTGAACAACCCACAACACTTATGGATAAAAGTTTCGTTGATGAAAAACAAAACTTTGATAAATTGGATTGTTCAAACCATATGATTCTTATGATCATGAAGCGTTGAATTCCATAATCATTCAGGGTGATATGTCTGATAAAGTAACTACTGGCAGAAATTTTCTTGATGAAATTGAAAAACGCTTTGTGAAAAGTGATAAGGCTAAAACTAGTATGCGTCTGGTGAACCTAGTGAAGAACTTAGTTTCATTGTAGTATAAGGGTAAATGAAACATAAAGGAGTAAATCATAGATATGTCTCATATTACTTAAAAACTAAGGGTACTAAAGCTTGAGCTATCTGATGATTTGCTTGTGCATTTGCTTTTGATTTCTTCTCTTTTGTACAATTCAATCAATTTAAGGTCAGTTATAACTATCAAAAGAAGAAGTGGATTTTTAATAAGTTCATTTCATAATGTGTGCAAGAAAAAGAAAGGCTGAAATAAGACAAAACATAAAGCGCTCATTTGGCAATTTCAAGAAAAGAAAGAATAAGGAAGTTGCACCCCGGTCCAACTCGAAATAAATAGTAAAAAACCTAAAATGGATTAATGATCTGGTTGTGGAATTATGGAACACTTGAAAAGGAATTGAACAAAATACCACACATAGTGTGTAAAAAATGTACGTTTATCACTTTAGTTTGTTCTAATGTTAATTTAGTTTCAGTACCTATACATACTTAGTGGATTGATTTCGGTGCCATTACTCATTTAAGCGTGTCTATGCGGGGTTTTCTGAATAGATGAAAGTCAAATGATGCTGAAAGATTCATCTATGTAGGTGATAGCAAATCAATCGAAGTTGAGGCTATATGAACTTTTATATTATTGTAAAAGGCTGTTTATTATTTGGATTTGAAAAATACTTTTATGGTACTACCTTAGACAGAATTTGATTTCTATTTCTGTAACAAATTCAGTTATTATTATTCATTTGGAAATATTAAATTTAGTTTTTCTCTTTAGTAAAATCTTGTGGGTAGTGGATCTTTATATGGATATGATAATTTATATTTTCTTAATTCAATTGCCTCTTATAATGAAACTTGAATATGAGTTTACATGGTATTAAACGCGAATTAACCAATGATAATTATGTTTCATTATGGCATAAGCGATTGTGTCACATCTCAAAAGAAAATGGAAAAGATTTTGATAGAAGGGATTTTTTATTTCTTTAATTTTTCAGACTTAAATATTTGTGTTAATTATATTAATAGGAAACAGATAAATATAAGGAGATTAAATGACAATAGGACTTCGGACATCTGAGAACTAATGCATATGGACATCTATGGACCAAATTTCTTCGACTTTTTGGAATGGTCAATGGTCTTTTATTACGTTCATAGACGATTTTTCTCATTATGGCTAATCATTGGACATGTTCAAGACTTACAAGACTGAAGTTGAAAATCAACTCAACAAAAGAATAAAACATGTCGATCTGACTATGGTAGTGAATATTATGGCAGATATGACGGATCAAAACAACAATGTCTAGGGCCTTTTGCTAAATTTCATGAGGAATGTAGAATCGTCCCATAGTACATCATGCCTAATTCTATTTACATGAATGATATTGCTAAAAGACGAAACAAAACACTTAAGGACATGGTGATGAGTATGATTAGTCATTCTATCTTGCCAAAATATTTGTAGGGAGAAGCATTAAAACCTACAGCTTATATTTACAATAGAGTTTCAAGTAACAGTCAATCCCTTTATAAGGTCTTAATAGGCAAGAAACCTAGTTTAAAGTATTTGCACATTTGAAGTTGTCTAGTTGAAACAAGGCCTTATAGGCCTAATGAAAAGAAGCTCGACTTCGGAACTTTCGGTTGCTAGTTTATTAGATATACTGATAGGTCAATGGGTTTATGATCCTATTACAAGGTTAACGTTTTGAACGGAAAATAATCGGTTCTTTGAGGATGTATAGTTTGCGGGGGAGGTAAGGTTATGCATTTTATCTTCGAGGATGAATATATAAATATACCTTATATTGCAATTGGCAATGATCACGACCATGGGAAAATTTTTGCTCCAAATCTTGTTCAAGAAGTAATTCCAGATTGAGATAATATTTCAGAATCCCTTATATACAATCAACTCAACAACCTCAAGAACAAATATCATTAACAAGGGATTGATGAAAGAAGATCTAATCAACTTTCATCAAACAATGCAAATGGATAATTCTTAAAAGGATTGATGCCATGAATTAGTAAATAAAGTTCATGAAAGACAATACGTTTGGGAACTTACCCTATTGCCTGAAGGTACGAAGCAAATTGTTTACAAATGAATATTTAAAATTAAGAAGGATTCAAAGGGTAATGTGGAAAGATATACAGCTCGTCTTGTTGTAAATGGGCATTGATTAAAAAAAAATTCTCTTCGATTTCAACGAAATACCCTTTCGGGATTATTATGGCACTTGTGGCACTTTTAAACTTGAGTTATATCAGATGGATGTAAAGACTACCTTTCTTAATTGTGATATTGATGAGACAATTTATATGATACAACCAAAAAACTATATTAGGAGACCCAAAGAAGATAGTTTGTAAACTAAAGAAATCTATTTATGGGTTTAAGCACACTTTCAGTTAATGGTATCACAAATTTCATCAAATAATTATCTCATTTGATTTTCAGCTATATGCAATTGATAATTGTGTATATTACAAGCTCAGTAGGGGTAAGTATATTTCCTTGGTAATAATATATGTCAATGACATACTACTTGCCTGAAGTGATATAAGTTTATTGCATAAAACTAAGAGATTTATATCCAAAATTCTTGAAATAAAAGATCTTGATGATAGCTCTTTTGTATTAAGGATACAAATACATCGACATCGTTCTCAGGATATTCTTAGGTGATCACTAAAAAAGTTACACCGATAAGGTACTTAAAAGATTTGGGATGCAGGACTATATACAAGGAGATACCCCTATTGCTAAAGGAAACATTTAGTCTTAATCAATGTGACCTTGAGAAAATGAAATGTAGAAAATTTCCTATACATCAGCAATTGAGAATTTGATGTGTGCTCAGGTATGCACACGCCCAGATATAGTATTCTTTGTTGGAATGTTAGGTAGATATTTAAGTAACCTTGTGATGTATCATTGAAAAGTAGCCAAGTAGGTTATGTGGTATCTACAGATAACAAAGGATTACATACTCACGTATAAAAAAATCAAACCAATTGGAGATCATTGTTTATCCTGATTCTGATTTTGCTGGATTTCGAGATAGTATGAGATCCACAAGGGGTTGTCTTCCTACTAGTTGGAGAAGCTATATCATGGAAGAGTGCTAAGCAGGCACTCATACTTCTTCAACCATGGCAGTGGAGTTTGTAGTATGTTATGCGCCATCCAATCAAGAAATATGGCTACAATTTTTTTTTCATTAGGCTATGCATTTTGAATGGAAGACAATAAATCAACAGTGATGTATTCAAACAACAATAGGAGTTCAACAAAGTCTAAGTTTATAAACATCAAGTTCCTAGTTGTTAAAAAAAAAGAGTTCAAAGTAGTCAAGTTATTATATCATGCGTGCACATGGTCATGTACCATGTGCATGCATGGTTAGAGCATACTGGCTTCTACTTTTTCACAAGCCAACCATGCGTAATTCCTTGCGTGTGCATGGGTTTTTCTATGCTTCAACCCAAATTTATTTTGATCATAGTATCTTATAATAATGTCCAATTCTTCTGTTTAGAGTGTGTTTGAACCACATTATTTTGAAAGAATGTATTTTAAAATAGTAGATTGATGGAGAATATATTGTTGAAAAAGAAGGAAAAGTTTTGATGTGATGGAAAATTTTATTTTATTGAAGAATTTGTGGTTGAAAATGAGTGAAAGAATGAAAATGAAAATTTTAATGTGTACCAAATAGTGACTTAATATAATTGTTTGAACACCAAATTTATAACGCAAATCCATGGTGCAAATGAAGAGTATAATTACTAAAAGTCCGCTGCTCTAAGTGTTTAGGGGGGATCTTTGAAGAAAAAATAAAGTTATAAGCAGGATTGACTTATAATGGTGGTAAAGGTTTCTTAGATTTCGAATTCTATGACCTAGATTAGACACGTGGCACGTTGATCCTCATGTACAAGAGCAACGTTGTATTTGATAATTTGCAAGGGGACTTGTTTCTGTTGCTTTAGTAAAAATACAAATTTATTAATTGTGAACTTGGACTAGTTGGCAAGACAATAATTATTATGTCACAACCAAATTTTGACCTTCAGACCTAATTTTTACAATCCATATAGACTGTTTGGAACTATAAAATTGGACTTCGTAAATGGTTGGAACCTGCCAAGTTTAATAGAATTCCCTACAACCCTTTTTTTCTTTTTCTTGATTAAACGATTTCACTCAATAAATTCTTGATTCTTCGTATTTTATCTCGCCGTTGGTGGATTTTATTAAATTGGTGTTTTAACCTTTTTTTTTTACCTATGGCTAGATTCTTTGACTGACATATTAGTTTGTTGAGTTCTTTTGCATATTGTAACACTTGTCAAATGGAAAATAGGACTATAATGCATCCTTTTTACTTATGTTTGAAGATGCAGTCTGTCACAATCGCAATAAGCTGCATTTCTATAGTCTATTACACTAGCTCGTGGGCTGGCTCATCATTTTTACCGGTAGGCGCATCTACCAATTCTCCAGTCTTGCTCGGCCCACAGTTCATCTTTTGATGAGCTCAGGCTACCCATGGGCCAAGTCCAATTCGCCGGAGCAGCTCGATTCCATTTTCGCTCCTGGGGCTTAGTGTAGGAAGCCCGAACTGATATATTACACACCTCTATTCTTCGTTATTGGGTTTGAGATTTATGTTACCAATAGCCTTCAATTCTGTATTGCCAGTGTCAAAATTTGTTTGATCATTTCAAAACATCTATAGGAAATTAATAAATTATACAAAAAGTGATCCAAAAATACATTCATCTTAAGCTATAATAAAAAGATACATAACATACATATATTGTGAGTTTGTTATAACTTTTGCATAATGTTAAAACTAATAAGCGCTTCCATACTCATACAGCCATGGAATTTTGCAATTAGAAACAATAATTAATAAAATACAGAAGTATTGAATACTAAAAATTAGTCATCTATGGCAAAACTAGGTCTACACAGACCCTAAGTAGATCTTCTTGAATTTGATATTGCATATTTTTGCACTTGTTTGCCAAACTTCCTGCAGACCTCTTCACCGCCACTTTGGTGGCACAAGGCCTTGGAGGAGCGATATTGCTTGTATTTGAAGAAGGTAAGGGAATTAAGTTGTCAAAATTTTCATGTCGAAGAAGCTCAGATAACAAAAGAACCAAAGAAGCCATTGAAATTAAAAGCTTATTTTGGTATTCACTAAGATGATTATGTCCACATATATACAATCAATTTATAAGCAACAAAAAGTGGTTGTAAAATTATAAGTCATTGGGATCTTTGAATTTGACAGTTTGAGTGTGTGAATTTATTACAAACAAAACAAGGTGCAGCAAAAGAAGTTGGCTCCCATCGGTATTATTTATGACAAATATTTGGGGCGCCGCCCTTTATAAAACCATGGCCCCAATCTACTTGAGATAGGGAAACCGACAGGTCAAGGAACGATTGGTCCATCCTCAACCCGACAGATAAATTACATGTTTTGACCATTCGTTTGGAACCATGACAATTTTAATAAATTGCTAAATTACAAACACCAACCTAATTAAATTGCATGAATATGTGAATATTTTGGATTGTATACTTACTAGATGGATTGTTTTTCCTAGAAAATTTATGATCAATTACAATTGTTTGAATAAGTCTTTAAATTTCAATTGTTGTAATATCTTGATCAAATACCATTGTGTTAGCATTTGATACATGCCATGTTTGTGTTGTTGGATGATTGTAGTTTGTTGGACTACTACGATTAATGTAGTTTGTTTCAAGATTACGTTGTAATTTATTGCGTGATTGTAGTTTGTGTTCAGTTACTATGGTGACTGTATTCCTCCCAAAAAGATTTTTGACAAATACATTTAACAAATAATCTTCAACTTTTATTTAAATTAACCTAGAAGTCCATATATAAAGTCGGACAGAATAGCGATTATTCTACATGCTACTGAATACCGTATTTACATGATAGATACCGTATATGCAATATAAACCGTATATGCACCAGCTACTGTGTATACAACGGTTACCGTATATGCAAGAATTACCATATAAGCAAGAATTTAAACACCAGATTTCCACATACTGGTTTTGAATATAGCAGATTTAATTATTTGTTAATTATAGTAATATTTAACAAGTAATTTTATAGACAAATTAAAAACAAGCAACAAACAAATAATTGAAAAACGAATTAAACTTTAAAAAATAAAACTTTTAACCCGAGGCTTGTGTTATACACAGTTTCCTCAAAATAGATTCGCCCCCTTACCGTACATGCTTGAGGAATAATTTGAGTGTTTACTTCCCAAGATACAACGGTAGTACAATAGAATCTAAGCACCACAGATTTTACTTCGACGAACTGAGTTAGTGCTCAAACAATTTCACCACAAAGACTGAAATAAAAATTGAAAAGAAAGACAGAATGAAAAATGTATGCAGATGAATTCTCAGATGAAATTCGTGTGTTGAAATAAGGAAAACGAGACATCTATATACTGGCTCTTGAGAGTGTAACTTGTCCATTCACATAATGGCAATTACCATAAGAGTTTCAGGAGTGTTAACTGTTTTAGAAAATGAAAAGTCGGTTGAATAAAATAAAAACGTAGCAAAACGTGGACACTCCTAAGAGGCCAATTTTGCTCATTTTGATCTGATATTCGTATATGCAGGTCATGTTCGCACACAAATTCAAGGTCCAAAGCTCATTTCAGTCCATGATTTGCACCCTCTACGCGTGCACGTGGAGAGAACCTCTATGTTTCACATGATTACACTATTATAAAGTATAATCATTTATAAAGTGATTTTTGTTTTCATTGACTTCCTATGTGGGATAAACTCCTTTTTTAAGTTTTCCCACCAATATAAACTCATTTTAAGTGGCACACTTTGAGTTTCAATTTTTCATTAACCCGAGCATCAATTTTGGCAAGTAAATATATGATTTCGATATCTTATAGANTAAGTGGCACACTTTGAGTTTCAATTTTTCATTAACCCGAGCATCAATTTTGGCAAGTAAATATATGATTTCGATATCTTATAGAGGAGAACACAAATCAACCTTTATCTTCCAAAATAGTCAAATGGGTCCCACTCAAAACTCATCCTAAAGTCATTCATTTCTCAATTTTTTTTCAACAATCCCCCACATGAATGAAAATTGGGAGCGACATATGAATGTGGCATGAAAGACCTGGTGATAAAGCTCAACAGTTGAAACCTGCATAGAATAGGTAGGTATTATCCTTTGAACCTTCCCTTGTGAAAGCATATTTACTTTACTAGCTGGCCAGTAGACGCGATGTTTTTGAACTGTTCTGCCGTTTATGTAAACGATGATATACTTCACACAGGATTTTTCCTAACACATTTCAGTTCTCATTATTATATT
>CAIGRL010140329.1:0-10108 GCA_903798325.1 Fraxinus xanthoxyloides
GTTAAGACCTGCCCCCTCACAACCATCCACAGTAGAAAGGCCACTATTGGAGGTAATTTACTTTGCCAAACCCTATTTCAGGGGAATGAACTCTCTACATGTTCTACAATGTGTAAAGTGTGGCTAGATGTGGAAACGAAATTTCAAACTTTACAAGCTTAAGCGAGATTAGGTGATGCCTCGGCGTAAAAAAACGTTTTCATATTTTTTATATTATTTTAAATTTTTAATCATTTTAACAATTATTTAATAATTAAAATAATACATATCAAACATCTAAAATTATAAAATACTATATTTGCTTAATAATTTCTACAATTAGTCAATTGTGCAATTTTCAAGCTTTCAAAACACAAAAACTAGCCTAATTTTCATAGTTTCAATTTTCAATTAGACTAGTCATAATAAGCCTTTGTTTGAACCACATTATAATTTTCATTATTATTTTTCTACTCATTTTCAAACACACATTTTTCAATAAAATAATATTTTTCATCACATCAATAATTTTTCTATCTTTTCAGCCACATATTTACCATCACATCATAAAAAAATGCATTCTTTCCATTTTAATTAGGGATGATGACGGGGCGGGTCAGGGCATCCCCGATCCCGTCACGCCACGCCACGCCAAGCAATTCCCCGCCCATTACCTGTTTAAGGCTGGGTGGGACGAGGCGAGGCCCTTGTCCTGTTTACCACCTTGTTTAAATTTTTTTTTTAAAGTTTTTAATAATTTATTTTTATTACCTCCATCCATTAGACTTAGAGAAATAATCTTAATTGTCATTTTCTATTACAACTAATGGAAATTTTCATTTGTGGGTGTTTGACACCCATTTTATTCAAAAAAATGTGTTTTCGAATAGTGATTAATGGAAGAATGTGTAGTTAAAAAGTAAGGAGAATATTTAGGTTTATATGTAATGTTATTTTATTGATAGAATGTGTGGTTGAAATGAAGAATGAGAAAAAAATGGATGTCAAACGAGAAGTTTTGAATTCTATATAAAAAAAAGGGCGCCCCTTGTTTGGGGCGGGCTCGCAAGTATTGAGTTCGTCAAAAAAAAATTGTCACTCCTAATTTTAATGTGTATCACACAGGGGCTGAACAGTCATTGAAACCTTTCTATGTGGCGTAATATTTTCAACGATTTTTTAATTATTTAAATAATTTAATATAATCATTATTTACTTGTCAAAATTGATATTCCAAAGCTATATTAGTTATTCTTACAATCTCTCGTGGTTAGAAGAAATGATAATATCGACTAATATTAAGAAAAAAAAAACTAAATTTTATTTAGATACGAGGATTATAAAATGTTTTATGTAATATTGTAGAATTTACCTCAACGGCATCCTCAAGTCGTGGTGAAATTCTATTTCACGTACTCTTGGTCATATTCATGCTTGCCGTAGGTTTTGACTTTTAAATAGTAGAGACGATCTCTATTCAGGGTGACGTCCTATGATAAAATCAATAAAATAAGTCTTACATCTAAATTGACCCTATTATTTAGTCTGTATTTGATGAGGACTAAAATCATATTTTGATAAAAGTTAATGATGTGTGATTGAAAAATTATAGAATTCATAAAATATTTGATTAAAATTAATTGTTGATTTTGATTTAAATTAAAATCTAGATTATTTTTACCAAACATTTTTTTAGCGTTCATCGCTTACCACATCATGTGAAGACCATCGGGTAGAAATGAATAGCATTATTGAATAGTGATTTTTAAGATATGTAAGGTTAAAAGTGGAGAAAATTTTATATTCACGTGCATGATATTTTATTATGTAAATATGCGATTAAAAAATGAGTATGTATAAAAAACAGAGTTTTCAAATAATGATCGTGAAACATGGGCTAAAAAAATATCTAGTCTGACTTGGCACCAAAGACCAAAAAAACCCATTGTTTAATTCCTACATGTAAGTTAAAAAAAAAAACTCAAATTTATTTTTAACCACACAATTTCAATCGAATTTTTAACTACAAATTTCACAAACTTTTTTTTTTCAAAATCTAGATAAAGGGTGTATTTGAACCACATTATTTTGAAAGAATGTATTCTGGAATAGTAGATTAATGAAAAATGTGTGGTTGAAACAGAAAAAAGTTATTGATATGATGAAAAATATTATTTTATTGAAGAGTATGTGATTGAAAATGAGTAAAAAAATGATAATAAAAATTTTAATGTGTACCAAATATGAGCAAAATCTATTTTTTATCCAAGTCAAACAGGGACTTATCACCCATAGAAATATGGTGATCCAACCACGGAATTCAAAGAAAAAATAGTGGCATTCTACAAATTTTATAATTTTTTGAAAATATTAATTCCTAGTTAAAAATAGTCGAAAAAAAATGTGATTTGATTTGCTATATTTTCTTCGAATAAGTTCAAAATCCAAAAAATTATGAGTTCGTAAATAATTCAAAGTAGGGATTTTAATTTTTAAATAACATTTCAAGTAAATTTCATGAATTTTTATGCGAACTATAGTTTATAAATCAATAATATATATATATATTTTTTTTTGGAGAAATTAACTTTTTTTCATGAATTTTACCTTCTTTTTTTTTTCCTAAAATTCATTTGGTAAAATTTTCTGTCTTTTCTAAAGTGAAAAGGATGTTGCCAATATTGTCAAATGTAAAAATTGATTGATGGTGAAAGTTTATGTATGTACCAAATTAAAAACAAGCCTCAATATGTGTGTGACATCTATAGGTGATAGGGTAATTTACTTTAACGATAGCACTTCAATTTGTCGACAGACTTTTAACATAACAATATGATTATTTCTCGAAATCTTAGTCACGAGATAAGTATATATTTTTATCTTCACATGAAAATAGTAATTTTTTTTTCTCAATTTTAAAATGTAATATCACCGACAGATTTCAATCAATGACATAAATAAATTAAATCAATAAATAATCTAAAACGAACAAATACAGAGGGCTCAAGATAAGTTACTACGATGTGATTTATGATAAGAATTTTAATCGTCTCCCTAAAGAAAAAAGTATTGATGCAACCACTAATACGATGCTTCTATTCTTTCTGGAGTTTATTACCAGAAACGTCTTCGACTTTATTTTCTATTTACTATCCTCTAAAATAAGGTTTGGAACGGGAACATGTTTCATCTCACGCTTAAAACCTATCTTGATGCTTGAAAGTACGATTGGTTTGGCGTAGACATAATAAAACTATTTGGTTCTTCAATTTAACTAAAAACGTCGCATGTCGAATTAATAAATAATACCTACTCTATCACGCTGTATATGACTATGATGCTACAATAAATTTACATGAACGTATAGAATAGACAACGTGAAATGAAAAATACCTAACTTTTACTATGCACAATTCACAATTTTCTACTCGTCTCATCCCCTATCTCACTTCACACTCACATCAAAAAGGAAAAGTGTCGTGACTTGAAAATTTGAAGCACGAGACATCATTCACACATTTTTATGGATATGCTTTTTCATTGTTTGTGTCAATTTTTCCTCAAACAAATTGTGTTACTTTTGGTCATACGTCAATTTAAACATTTTTTTCTTTTCCGCGTAAAAATATTGACGCGTTTGTATTAATGGCATGAAATTAGTCTACCTCAAATATCATATTTTAATTTATCCTGTTTTTCATACTTTGATTTTGAAAATGTATTTATAAGTTCGATTTGAAGAGGATACAATTTTATTTATTAATTCGCATGTAAAAAAAAAAAAAGGAATTAAAATCATTAATTTTAGTAGATTTTGATAAAATTAAATGAAATGTGTGATTGAAAAGTAGTGGGGTCCAGGAAATATGTTTTTAAAATTAATTGTTGACATCGACTTAAATTAAAGTCTGAATTTTAATTGTTATCAAACCATGAGTTAATAAAATTGAACATGTAACATGTGGTTGGTTGTAAAAAATGTTGTTAAATGTTTTCAACTAAGGTTAGATATGTAAAATGACATGGGATAATCTAGAAGGATTATTTGAGAGGTAAGTGTGACTAAACAATTCCCCAATAAAGTCACGCAAGTTTTTAATGTATGATAGGACTGTGCATAGTTGAGTAATTTTCAACTATTTGGGATAAATACATTGTCGACTTTTCAAATTCATGACATTTTTGTCATTAGCACACGACTTCCATGTATATTTTCATTAAGAAGTTCACAAAATTCACATGAATGAGACATTTTGAAAAATAAAATACTAATTTTTAATTTCAAAAAAAGGAAAAGAAATGTAGAAACCACCCCGTCTTGCAATCCAACATCAACCCGTTCTTTGCGCTCTTCTCTCTGGTCGCACACCCCTCTACTCTACATTTTAATCAAGATTAGAACTCGATCTACATACACACACACATATATATATATTTGAAAATGCCTGATATTATAGAATATACCACTTGCAAGAATATTTTAAAAAAAAATTTAATGCTTGCCTGAATGTTAATCAAAGTAACTTGAAATATATGTTAACAATGAAATGATCAAATTTGATCATTGAGTTGATTGATAACGTGACAGTGATCCCATTTTTACATAAATCAATGATAAAGACGAATAGAAATAAATAATATTGCCCAATTGACAATCAATTGTAATTTTTTATTTGACTAGTTGGGAATATTACCACCTAAATTTGTGGTAAGCATCGATGATGTTACTTCGTAATTTCCCATTTAAAGAACCATGTCATCCGTGGAAGATTTGACACATGGCCCTATCGATTTATTAAAGAGAAAAGCTATTGGGGAGATGGTGGTTTTTGTTGACAACCACACACACATGGGTAGAGATGGCAATAGGGCGGGTTCCCCGCCCCGCCCTTCGACGAGGCGGGGCGGGTTCGGGGCGCGGGCTTGCCCTATTTGCTACCTCGTTTATATATATATTTTTTTAAAAATTATAGTTAACTATTTTTCTTTTAATTTTTAATTAATTATTTTCTTTTTATTCTTCACATGGCGGGTTTGGGGCACTTCGAGGAAGGGCGCTCCCTTCCCCCCCGCCCCACCAACCCGTCGAGACGAGTTTTTTTGCCATCACTACACATGGGGTGGGTGGGTAAATTTTTCATTTTTTAATCACAATGGAGTCCACCATTGTGAGTGATTGTCAACCATTTCGATCAACCATGGCTATATAAATGGAATTGCTGTTTATTAAAAAGGATGATGTGCTGTAAATTAAAATCACAAGGGCTTAAAAGACACGGGCTAGATACGGAGAAGCCCAATTTAGAAAAATTCTAAGATCTGCTTAGAGTGTGTTTGATAGATATTATTTTGGAAGAATGTATTTTGGAAGAGTAGATTGATGGAGAAGGAAAAATTATTGATGTGAAGAAAAATATTATTTTAATGAAGAATGTGTGGATGAAAATGAGTAGGAGAATGAGAATAAAAAATTTAATGTAAGCCAAACAAGGGCTTACTAATTCAGAAGCTGAACTTTTTTAAAAAGACATGGGCTGGAAACGAAGAAGCCCAATACAGTGAATCCTAAAGGCGGTCCACTAATTCAGAAGTTAAACCTTTTACACTAAGGCAAGGGCAGTTCTGTCAAAATACTGTTGAAATTTTCGAAATCCCTAAATTCATTTCCCACCCAAAACGCAACCGCCAAAATCACTCCACTGATTCGAAAAATTCCGAAAAGAAATAAATTACTCAACCTAACACACACGCACACACATTTTCCTTTGTATTCGCCCTTCCATTGCTTTTGGATTTCTAAGGTATATCTAATTTTTAATTTAGTTCGTAGGCTTATTTTATTAGGTCAAAGTCGTAATGCGGTTATCTTATTTTGATAATTCGTGTCATTTGTTTGAAATTTGTTAGATCTATTCGGAATTTCACGTAAATAACTGCTAATCAGGAAAAAGATGTAAAAAGAATGGATACTTACATGTATATATATGTCGGATTGGCGCTGAGTAATTCTTGGCTAGGAATGGGATCGTTAACGTGTTATTTATTTGTTGATGGCGGAAGTGAAGGTAAGGGAAATGGCTGGAAAAGGTGGCAAGGGGCTTTTAGCGGGGAAGACGACGGCAGCTGCTGCGAACAAGGACAAAGACAAGAAAAAGGCGCCGATTTCTCGTTCAGCTCGTGCTGGTCTTCAGGTAATAATGATTTAATATATGCTGTCCGTTAGATCTATTGGATTAAATTTAAGTTGATAGTTCAGTAATGTTGATTTATACTTCCATGTCCGCTGTTTTTGTTCTTGAAACGAGACCTTGAGAAAATATATGTTTTTGTTATCTAGATTAATTTTCATTTGTTGATTAAAAGCTAAAACTGTAAATTTGTGAGCCAGAGATAGGGATTCTTGCGAAGTGAGAATAACAGTGTTAGTTGAAATATAGTGAGTAGGGGCTGTTAAAATCAAAGGCAAATTGTGGTTTTTGTGTGATGAATATGTAAGACCTAATTGAATTGGCGAGTCCTTGGTTACTTGTGGTTACATGCTGCACTCTAATTGCATGTTTGGTACGGTTCATCAACTTGTGTTGGATACTATTATGGAGGAAAAATAAGTTAAAATTTTATCCGTCTTAGCGTCCTATCTAGTCAAGTGCTTCGACAAAACATGCCCTAAAGAGCATTAATGCAACTCATATCCATGATGGCAAAGCCCTCTCTGAGCTTTTAATCTAGTTATATTATGCTAACAGAAACTGGCAATATGGTCATTTCTGTTCTGGATCATGGGTTTCTGCTCACACGTGGTTGACTGTGGATGTCAAGCCCTTAGCTGTAGTAATATTGCTGATCCTACATGTGATTGCTATATTTAGTTTTTTTTTGCATGGTAATATCTGTGGAAGTCTTCATATTTTGGGAGGGTTAAGGTTTGGCGTATTCAGTAGGTTGATTTGATTGTTTTTTTCTCATATTCACGTCATATGATATCGAAATGACATACTTGTAACATCTGTCATCTTTTATCATTTTGGCTGTGTTTTTTCTTCAGTGTCTAGTTGCTAAGTTGCATTAGCAATAAATCTCTCCTTTGCGTGTTCAATTTAATTTTTTACCAATGCATTTGTTTTTGTTCATTGGAGTCTAGTTTCCAGTCGGTCGTATTCATCGTCACCTAAAGTCAAGGACTAATGCCCATGGAAGAGTTGGAGCCACGGCAGCCGTTTATTCTGCTGCAATTCTTGAATATCTGACAGCAGAAGTGCTTGAGTTAGCTGGAAATGCAAGCAAAGACTTGAAAGTTAAGAGAATTACACCTCGGCATTTGCAGTTGGCCATTCGAGGGGATGAGGAGCTAGACACCCTCATCAAAGGAACCATAGCTGGTGGTGGTGTGATTCCTCACATCCACAAGTCCCTCATCAATAAAACCACCAAGGAATGATGTATTTATGGCTGTTGAACCGATGCATGTGTTTATTTAGTGATTGTGTTCGTTTCTCTTGTTCTTAGGCAAGATTGATAGGAACTGCAGGTTGAATTTATAATTTAGCTTACCTAATTGAACCATTAACTATGTTTTGATGTAGTTTTTTTTCGTTTTAACGTTATTCCTAGTTTTACAGTGTTCATTGTGACTATTTCCGTAGTATTTCATACCATTCGAATTATTATGAATTTCCTTGTATGAAAAATCTTAGAGGGCTAAAGCGAGCTGATTCAATATAGTTCGTAGTTTCTACTGCCTACCCTAATTTGGATTGTGAAGGATACAACAAGACCTGGCACGTATGGCCCCATGCTGGTCGGTTGTCTCGGGGTTACCTTCCGAAAAAGACCTATACTTGATGGCTATGTGTTAACCATTGTTCAATGGCCAGACATCTGGATTATGTAAATTTAAAAGTTTTAACTGTTCCTTTTAGCGAAAGGAATAAAATTTGTTAATAATTGCAAGTTGGAAGAGAAATATACCAAACGAGCGGAGAAGCCTGCAAACTTTTATATAGTTCTTGTCTTCCTGACAATGAGATCTTCAATTTTTTATATATTGCAAAAAAGGAAAAACAAGATATATAGCTTATATCTCCAACAAGCCGGCCGTTAGCTCAATAAGTTGTCAAGATACTATTGTTTTGTTATATATAATATTATGGAAAAAAATTGTCGAGTACTTGTACAGAAAAGGACATTTTATTATTTGAAGATAATCGGATAAGAACATATTTATGGAATAAGCACGCTAGTAAAAAACAAACATTGTCAACAAATTAAATTAAAAGAGTTAGTTTCAAGAGCTAGTTTCGATCATGTTGCCTAAACAAACATTTAAACAAGGAAAAAATGTAATGATGTCGAGTATTGCTATGTTGCAAGCATTCACTTAGATCGAGGTAAATTGGGTTGAGAACTCATTCCATAAACTCCTGTCGATAGTGGGTAGGAGATATCTTGTCCATCTCGTCACCTCATCGGTAGGTCAGGTACCTCATGTCCATTTAGAGTCTTCCTCTATCCCGCCAATTTGTTATGACATTTTTGGTTCATGTATTTGTGTGCCAACTCGATATTCAACTCTAAATTATAATCTAGGCCCATCTATCTAAATTAGCATATAAGAAGGGGAGAGATGCTACTCAAACAGGGCTACTGAAAGGGGAATAAACGGGGGCTGAGGCGGCCCCTATTTATTTCCCGCGGCTGTTTGAGTAGCATTAGTGTTCGAAAATAGCTTTTCTAATTCATATAAATATGTTGGAAGTGAGTTTTATAAGTTGGTTTTGACAAACTTATACCAACATTTGAGTGGACCCTGTTTTGCTGGGAATGTAAGTGAATGTGATCTATTCCGTTCCGTTAGTAAATGTTCGTAATACATTTGGTTTTTCAAAACCATTTCCCGGTGAATAAAAAATTAGTATTGAAATCTTAAAACTTGGATGGTATTTTAAAAGTTGGATTTGTATATTGGAGGAAAAAATGAAAAAACATTTATTCATATACAGTAAGTTTAATATTCAAATTGGGCCATATGGAATTACACTAATCTTTGTCAATCATTTTTATGTTGACAAATAAAATTAATCTTCCAAATTTGATTCTTTGAAATTGACACGTGATTCATGGATCCAACAAAGTAAGGATTTAAAACAGCTCACAATATACTTGTTTATTCTCCTGTTTGGTTTGGATTAAAATTTAATTAAAATATCAAATCAAAGTCAATAATTAATTTTAATAATACATTTTATGAGATCTACAACTTTTCAATCATACATTTTTTGTGACCCACAACTATTCAACTACACATTTTGTTAATTTTTATCAAAATCTACTAAAAATCTAAATTTTAATTTCTACCAAACGGGGGCTCAATCTTTTCAGGCACAACTTTTGATTTAAGAGTCTTATCTCAAACTGCATATTCTTAAGGCTACATGTCTTAATTTGGTTTTGATTTCAACTAGAGTTAGATTGTCACAACTTTTATGAAAATAATTTTTGTTCAAACCCATTTTCTACCATACATTTTTCCCACGATATAATTTTACACGTGAACCTGTAATTTTTCTTTGTTTAACCTTATATTCTCCAAAAATATCATTTTCCCTTGAAATAATTTCTCCCTAAAAAACTCTAAGCCCTATTTGTCTACCATTATTTCAATTTTTTTTTTCAAATTCATTTTCAACTATACATTCTTATAATAAAAAATTTTTGCGCGCAAACCTAATTTTTTTTCCTACTAGAGTCCAAAAAATCATAGTTTCAAAACTCATACGTACAGGGGCTAATTATTATCTTTGACTATAAATCGATTGATTGAATTTCACTGACGTTATCTTCACTAGTATCGGTGTAAATTGTGTACAAATCTTCACTACTCCACCAACTTGTTTTGACATTGTTGGTATCGTGTATCTATTTACCAATTCGATATTCAACTCACATATCTATCCGTCAGTTCAAATGAAAAACAACCACTACGTCATCAAATGAGCATCTACGAATCTTGCGGGGGGCATTAAAGATTCAATGATGTATCAATCTCCCCATTGTGCCAAACCATATGATCAGTTCTTGCACTTTCCTTTTTCTTGTGTCTGGGCGGGCAGAAATAGTAATTAATATAACC
>CAIGRL010140426.1:0-18678 GCA_903798325.1 Fraxinus xanthoxyloides
TAGGGAATAAAGATTAAGGAAAAATTGTGGCCTGAAATCCATGAGAATCGGATTATCCTGAGCTCTTGTGCAAGTTCATGACTGTTGGGCAAGAAAGCAATGCGGTGAATTGATTGGCTGAAGAAAATAATTTGAAAATGAATCGAAAAGGAAGAAAGGAAAATAGGGTTTAAAAAGTGTGAGCCAATATTTGGGTAAAACGTGGAGGGAATATTTTGGCCGGCTAAATTTAGTGGGTCTTTTAATAAATGCTATTATATTATATTTGAATAAAAAAATAATTTTATTTTATAGCATTATTCATAAGAATGCTATATTTAAATGTTATAAAATGTATTAAATGTTGTAGTGAGAAATGGGAATTTTGAATTATGGCAGCAAATGATGAAGTATTTGTTGGTGCAGCAAGGGATGGCGAGGCGCTATCTAGAAAGAAGCCAAAGACTTCGTCAGTTGCCCATTGGGAAGAGCTAAAGGTGTGAGCAGTGGGTAATTTTTAGCTTTGTTTGGCGAACGAGATCATGTATCACATCATTGATGTTGAGTCGTCAACGGAGGTTCGGGTAAAGTTGAAGAGTCATTACATGTCAAAGTTTTTCACGAACAAGATGTATCTGAAGTAGCGGCTGTTTGGCCTCAAGATGCAGGAGAGTACAAATATGATTCTATTGAGAAGAATAGTGACACCAAAGTTTCTGAGCTCAGTATTTCACATAATACTCAATCGACACAAGCAAGGTTCCAAGACCCAAAAACTCTTACAACCTCCCCTTAACTCCAGTTGCTTGGTATTGCCCACAAAGGACATGAGATGAACAGTTAGGCCCAAGAGGTAATAGATAATGAATAAATGAGCTATCAACCAAAAGTCATCCAGGAATTATAGGTCGAGCTATGAGCGGCTCTAATTAAATTAGGCTACTTCAAATGGTTTAAATATGTTATAGGTTTAGGTCGTTACAATTATGGTGTCGATATTTCACTTCATTTATTTGTCATGCCCACTAAATAAGTAATGACTTAAACATCATTGTCCGGGGGTCATTTGACAACAATTTGTCAAACAGATTCAACACACCAATATGTTTAATCAGATTATGAGCGATCTATTGCGACTTGACATTGAGTTCGATGAAGAAGACAAGGGAATAATGTTGTTGTGCTATCTTCCTCCTTCATATGACCACTTGGTGACTATGTTAACGTGGGGGGTAAAGAGTCTCTCGAATTGGAGAAAGTCACATTAGCTCTGCTGGCCTACAATCAACTAAAATTGTGTACTAGTAAAAGTTTACTAGGTGAATGGTTGATCATGAAAGTGTACAAAGATTGTGGGAAAAAGGACATGGGTGGTTTTTACGATGGGAATACGAGATTGAAGTCCAAGTTTGTCAAGTGCTAAAAGTGCCATTAGATGGGTCACTTTAAAAAAGACTGTCTAAATAAGAAGTAGGGTGATGGGTCTTCAAACCTAGCTAGTGTTGCAGAAAGAGATTCAGATTCTGGAGATGGAGACATGCTATCAATCTCTACAGGTAATTCTAATACATTACACGACTCTTGGTTACTTGATTCAGCCTGTCCATATCATATGCCCCCAAGATTGGCTTGATTCCCATCGTTTAGGTAATTGTGGATCTATTTTGATGGGTAATGATACATCATGTAAGTTCATTGGAATGGAGTCCATAAGTTTTAAAATGTTTGATGGTGTGGTTATGAGGACTTTAAAGGATGTTAGGCATGTACCAGAGTTGAGAAAGAACCTAATTTCTTTAAGGACTTTGTACACCAGTGGCTATTCTTATAAGTCAAAGTGTGGAGAAGGTCAAAAATTGACTAGAATATTATTGACAAAGAATATTTACAAACTACTCGGGAATACAGTTGTAGGTGGAGTTTCTACAGCGAAATCTAAGTCAAATGACACTCTCTTATGGCATATGCGATTGGGGCATATAGGAGAATGTAATAAATTGAGCTTTATAAGAGGAATTTGTTGAAGGGAGTAAAAGCATGCAAAGCTAGATTTCTACAAGTTTTGTCTTCTTGGGAAATATTCTAAAGTATAGTTTAAGATGAGAAAACACAAGACAGAGCATTTTTTATTATCTGCATTCTAATGTTTGGGGACTAGTGAGGGAGTTGTCCAAAGGTGGATCTTAGTATTTCATTACTTTAATGATAACTTCTCTGGAAAAGTCTCGGTGTATTTCATGAAGCACAAGTCTAAAGTCTTTGTCGAAAGTAGAGCTAGAGAACCAAACATGTGGGAGAATTATGTAGCTTAACACAGACAACCGTATATAGTACACAAATTCACTTTTTCTGAAATTTTATGAGGAGCATGGTATTCAGCGATATTATAAATTCGAGAGACACTGTAGCAGAATGGTGTAGCGTAGAGGATGAACAAAGCAATTGCAGAACATACAAGATGTTTGAGGCGAAATATAGGCCTTCTAAAGAGTTTCTGGGCAAAAGTGGGAAAAATGACATATTATGTCATAAACATATCACTACGGGTAGCACTAGATGAGAAAGTTGTAGAGGAAGTTTGAACAGATAATGAAGTTGATTACTCTAGATTGAGAACATTTTGGTGTTCGACTTATGTGTATTATCTAGTGATCAGAGATCCAAACTTGATTCGAAATCAAGAAAGTGTCTTTTCTGGGCTATGTGAAAGGAGTAAAATAGTACAAATTTTGGAATCCAAAGGCAAAGAAGATGGTGATTAGTAGGGATGCAGTCTTTGATGAATAATTCATGCTTAAGTTTTTCTTGATGAAGACAAGCTCAGTTTAGCCGAAAGCAGGAGTAAGAGCCTAGTGGTGTAGGTGGAGATAGAAAATGTTGACATGGAGATCAATGCTCACGGAGCAGACAATTCTAGCTAAAAAAGGAGAAGTATCAAAATATTGCCACAGATAGACCACGTCGTAGCACCGGGCTATTGACAGAGTATAGATTTGAGGATTTAGTTTATTACGCTCATCACCAGGAATAATGATCCTATAACTTTTCAGGATGTCGTTGGTAGTCAGGATAAAAATATATGGATGGAGGCTATGATGGAGGAAATTGACTCATTTCTTAAGAATGATACCTGGGATTTGGTAGAACTTCTAGAAGGGAAGAGACCGATAGGGTGTAAGTGTGTGTATAGAAAAAAAAGAAGCAATGTCAAAAAACGAATGGACAAGATAAAAGGCCCAGTTAATAGCTAAGGATTACTCAAGAGGAAGTAAGTAGATTATGACGAGATTT
Organism: Fraxinus xanthoxyloides; assembly: GCA_903798325.1. NCBI lineage: Eukaryota > Viridiplantae > Streptophyta > Magnoliopsida > Lamiales > Oleaceae > Fraxinus > Fraxinus xanthoxyloides. The sequence continues at coordinate 3,271 of CAIGRL010140426.1, forward strand.
TCTCTCTGATTGTCATCACACTTCCATTAGAATTTTCTAGGCAATGGTGGGCATATCTGATTTGGAGTTAGAATAGGTGGGTGTGAATACTGTTTTCCTTTATGGTCATTTGGAGAAACGGATTTTCATGGAACAGCTAGAGGGGTTCTTGGAATCAGGAACAGAGAATCTTGTTTGTAAGCTAAAATTTTTTTTTTATGGGTTAAAATAGTTTCCATGACAATGGTACAAGAAGCTCGACTCCCACATGATTCAAATTGGCTTCAGTCACTGTGAGTATGATTGTTGTTTTACTGTAGAGTTCTTGAGGATGATTTATATATTTCTGATGATGTATGTGGATGACATGCTAACTGCTACTAAGAACATGGATGACGTAAAAAAAATTGAAATCTTTGTTAAATAGTAAGTTTGATATGAAAGACTACGAACCGGCTAAGATGACTCTTAGTATGGATATCAATAGAGATTGAAAGGCCAGAAAATCATGGGTGACCCAGTTTGAAAAAAGTGTTGGAAAGATTTAGCACGTCCAATGGAAAACCAATGGTATACCATTAGGGAGGCTATATGTTGGAGATCAATGGTGCATTCACTTGTGACATTATCCACAATTGAAGTAGAGTAAATGGCGGTAATTGAGGTAGCAAATGAATTATTGCAATTGATAGGGCATTTTAGAGAGTCAGAGCACCATTTTCTTAGCAAAGAACCATATTTATCATGCAAGAACCAAGCACATTGATGTCTTCAATTCGAATCATCTTGCATTGAACACCTGGAAATGGGGAAGGATAACGTAGAATGAGATAAGGCTTAGTAAGTAAACCTTCCATTGTTGTATAAATATATTTTCCAAATTTGCTACCATGCAAACATAATATTTGATTATTATGTTTTTTTTTTCATTAATGCTATTTACGACATATTCATACATGTCAATGCATCCATAAGCATACATGAAGTTTTTAAAAAATAAAAAGTTTTCAAATATCAATGAGTTAAGGAATATTTTATAAAGGTATGTATCTCGCTTTCCAAATATTTTTGTTATGAGGTGTATGTCTATGTCATAAAGCTGTGAGTGAAAAATGGGGCGTAGAGAATTGGTGCACGTGACCAAAGTTGAATGATGAATGTGCAATGTTAATGTTAGCTACTTTGATGTACTACTAGTAGATTTGACTGGGTTGCAAATAACATGACCACTGCATTCTGATTGGCTAATCAATATACCAAGTGCGATAACGATGTTATTGTTAACGTGTTCAAAGAAATGAATGAAGGAGAGAAAATTTGGTTGTTGACGTAGTAGCTGTATTGGAATGAATTAAGGCCAGTGTTGCACACAATTTTCTTAAAATAAAATCGCCCCCAATGTGGTATAAGAAGAATGACGTCTGTCTCACAGGATACAACAATTCAAAGAGCTAACTAGTACCTCATCACTACTTCGAACTAAGAATGCTCACAATTCTATCATTGAGCTCAAAAATAATTATCTAAACTACAAAGAATGACGCTCTTGAAAGCAAAGAAATGAGAGAAAATTAAAGAAAGGAGAGAGCTCTCAAAGTTTTTGTTGTAAGGAATAAAAAGAACACCTCCTTCATAGTACTGGGTTGATAAAGGTTTCAATTTTTACTAATTTTGTATTAAAACCAAAATGTCAAAGTTTTTGTTTTAAGGAATAAGAAGAACACCTCCTTCATAGTACTAGGTTGATGAAGGTTTCAATTTTTATTAATTTTGTATTAAAACCAAAATATTACAAAATCCATTAGAGCAATATGTTACAATAGCCATTGAGGCATTGTAACCACCAATTCAATACAAAATTAACTAGATAATTGAAATTTGGAATAAGAAGCTTGTCGTTACAATTCTTCATTCACGTTCATTTTATTTTGAAATTTTTTCGAAAATCCCCAAATTGAATTAAATTAACAACAATGATAGCCAAACAGATATGTGATAAAATCTAATGGTCGAAACCTGTATAGGATAGGTAAGTGTTATCCTTCGAACCTTTCCTTGTATAAGTATGTTTGCTTTATTAGTTGATTAATAAACACGATGTCCTTGAAGTATTTAGCCATTTGTGTAAACGATGACACACTTCACATAGGCTTTTTCCTAACACAACTCAGCTTCCATAGTTATATTCATTTTAACCATGAACATCTCCCTGGTTTTAAGAAAGTTTCTAAGGAATTAAGCCCTTGTAATTCTCCTCTGAAGTGACCTCATTTCTTTCTCACATAGATAATCTCTTAATTAGGAGTAACACGCATTACTACGCTCAGATATTGTGACACATAAGGATCATTAAAAGCTTAGCTTATCGTTTATTACTTATGGGTATCACTGTTTTCATCATAGAAAATGGACTAAGATAAATTCCCACTATAATCCAACATGGTCTTTGCAATTAGGTTGTCTATTTGAACCTACATTTTGAGATCTCCAATCAACTAGGTTGGGTTTCCAATGTATCGATCTATTCTTTTATTAACTTTAGTCCCATTCTCATCAATGATTTCTCAACTAAATCTCTATTTAACCCTTTAGTTAACAGATCCGTAATATTATCCTTTGACTTTACATAGTCAATGGAGATAATTCTGGCAAAGATTGGTTGTCTAAAACTATTATGTCTTCTACAAATAAGTCTTCACTTATCATTATATATGTTACTCTGTGCCCTCCCAATTGCAGATTGACTTTACAATGTCTACATATTGCATGTATAGGCTTTGACCACTTTGGAATATCTTCTAAGAAAGGGTGTAGCCAGTTTGTTCTTTCCTCACATTTATCCAGTGCGATAAATATATATTCTATTATAGATCTAGCTATAACTCTCTGCTTTAAAAATTTCGAAGACACAGCTGTACCTCCTAGTGTGAATGCAGATCCATTAGTAGACCTTGAGTCCATAATTTCAAATATCCAGTTTGCGTCACTGTATCCTATTAGGACAGTTGGATATCTTGTATAGTAATGTAGTCCATAGTTACGAATATATCTTAGGTACCTTGGTACTCTTACAATTGCTTACAAATGGCTAGCTCCAAGATTATTCCTATTCTATTTATCTTATTTATTGCATAGGTTACGTCAGGTCTTATGCAACTTATTAAGTATATTAGACTACCAATCACTCTAGAGTACTCTATTTTAAAAATACTTTTGCCTTATTCTTAAATAGACTTACTCGTATATCTATTGGTATTTTGGCAACACTAGTGTCATCTTTATTAAATGTTTAAAGAATATTTCCAACATAATATGACTCATTTAAGATTAGGCATAAGATATTCTAGATATCTTTTTCCGTAAGATAAATTCAGCTAGACCCATATCTTTCATGTCAAATATTGAATTCAATAAATCTTTATTAGATTTGATCATCCTATAATTACTACCAACAATGAGCATGTCATCAATGTATACACATAAAATAACATATCTATTCTCAGTGTACTTGATATAAATACATTTATTGCATTCGTTGATTTTAAATCTACTTAGCACTATTGAATTTTTAATGCCATTATTTTAGTGTTTGTTTTAAACCATACAAGAATTTCACTAATTTAAAGACTTTTTCTTGTCCAAGTGCAGTAAAACCCTCAAGTTGTTACGTGAAGATTTCTTCATCCAAATCTCCATTTAGAAAGATTGTTTTCACATTCTTTTGATCTACTCGAGGTCTTCTTGTTTTCTATAACATTTAATTATAAGCCCCGCCTTGTATTTTTCAACCGATCTATCCGCTTTCATCTTTCTCTTGAAAATCCGCTTGAATCCTATAGGTTTTTGCCTAAGGGGAAGATCCACTAACTACCAAGCATGATTTTGTAGATGGAATTAAATTCACTCTTAATGGCCTACTTCCACAAAGCTCCTTCAATAAAGCTTGTTGTCTCTTTAAAAGTTTGATGTTCGCTTTCTTGTAGATAGGTCAAAGGATCTAGACCTAAAGAATTTTCTGCCCTTGCTGTTTAACTATGTTTAGGTTCATCTTGAATCTTTTCATTTTCTTCGTGTCCTTTATCCTAACTTTTCTCATTTATAGTCTCAAATGTTCATTTTGACAAACTTTGTCCTTCTTTACACTTACAAGGAAATACATATTCAAAGGACGACACATTTCTTGATTCTATTATCTTGTTTGTGAGTATGAGTGGAAATTCATTGCAGTCCATTCCTATGACAAAAAGAGTGATACCGTAAAGAATAAAGGATAAGCTAAGTTTTTAATGATCCTAAATTTTTAAAAATATTCAAGCGGCATAATGCGAGTTCCTCTTAATTAAGAGATCACCTATGTGAGAAAGAAGTGGAGTCGTTTCAAAGGGGAAATATAAGGGCTTAATTCCTTAGAAATTCTCATAGATCCAGTAACATGTTCATGGCCAAAATGAACATAATTATGAGAACTAAATTGTGTCAGGAAAAAGCCTATGTGGAGCGTGTCATCATTTACACAAATGGCAAAATAGTTCAAGGACATCATGTTTACTGATGAGCTAGTAAAGTTGACATGCTTACACAAGTGAAGGTTCAAATGGAAACACCACAAATCTGGAGACCAGAACAAATGAGTGTATGTATTAATTATCTTTTTAAAACATAAATGCTGAAATTAAATAAAATTAATTAACTATGACCTTAATAGACATCATAACTTGCAAAATAATAAATTTCCAAACGATTTTGTAAGATAAAATACATGGTCTGGAATTATTTATTAATAATAATAACAATTCTCAAAATTTTCAAACTATTAATTTAGATTATAACTAGAATTCTATTCTGGGACAATACCGAGCCCATCTCACCTCAAGTAGTTGTGTCGCATCACGTCTAGGAATTCGTAATGCAACATACTTATTTTTTCAATATTATCATATCATTTAGATTATGTATTAATATTGCATTTACTATTTAATTTATATAACTCTCTTTATTGTGACTAATTATAATTTTCACAGTGGAATGCGTCTTAGAACCCTAGACAATCGATGTGCCATTAGTTTAAATTTAAAATAATAATAATAATAATAATATTAATTATGATATTTGAACAAAATTAAATGATTTTAAATTGGTAAAGTAAAATAAATGATTTTAAATAAGTAAAAAGAGATAAATAACGAGCCTTATTAGGTAGCAGAAATTTGGTCTAATTACATGTGATTAAATTTGAAATAAAATTCATACCTAATTTGTTCACCTCCATGTTGTTAAATGTCGACTCCACCATTATAATGTAAAGAAAAGCCTCTTGAGCAAAAGCTACTTGATAGAAGCCATACAGAATTTTAAAATTCGTTGACTTTGGGGACGATGCAGTCAAAAAGCTTGTAAAATAAGAGGAAAAATTGTCTGGAAGCTACTAAAAGAGGAAAAATTGACTGGAAGCTACATCCCCACATCTCAGAAATTTACTAGGGGGAGTTGCAATTTAGAGAGAAGTGACGGTTTCACTTTTTCTATTCAATGAGAGGAAGGTGGGTGTGGGAAAGAGGAGAAAAGCTATTTGTTTTCCAAATGAAATTGAGGCCTTCTCTCTCTCTCTCTTAGATGCAAGTGCTTGACAGCTTACCTAGACAGCTCATCTGAAATTTTTCTGTCCAGTATCTTCTGTACACATAATGGGGTTACTCGTTCTATGCCTCCATTATGAGAATTAAGAATTAGTTAAGGTACGAAATTTAATAGTATCTTATTCAATTGTTGAAATTTTATATTCAAAAGTTCCAATTTATTTACAATAAAATAATAATTTTATTTCATATGTGATAAAATTGCAAGCTAGTTATATGCGTAGATTATACGTGGTATGAATTGTTAATAGTATTTTATCTAATTGTTGAATTTCTTACTCAAAAGAAATCACGACGTTTCAATTTATTTGTAATAAATAATAGTTTTTATTTCAAAGTATGTTAATTAATTTTATCTAATCTTTCATTTATGTTTTAAAAAGGTAATTAATGCTTTCACTCATTAGTTTAGGGTTTCTAGATTTGTGGTTGTTACATTATCATTGTCAACATCCTTCTCACCATCCCAACTATCAACAGTTCAAGATTGTGTATTACAAGCATAACTAGATAGTAAAACTAGAGAATGATCAAAGAAGAAGGAGGCTCGAGTTCAACGTAGAGAGTTTGCAATTATAAGGATTTTTTTTATTTTTGATTTTTCTAAACATCAAAACCCTATATATTACCGTATAAAATTCATGAACTTAAGAGATTTGGACTAATTATATGTTTGTTGGGCTCCCTTTTTTTTCCTTAAGATATAAAAATGAGCCGAGCTTTGATAGACTAATTTTGACACTATTTTTAGCACATGAATGCTCATTTTTGCTTTTAAGGGTTCCTATGTGATCAACAAAATGGAATGACTGCATTATTATGCACCTATTCCATATGCGGTACATTTCATAAACACCCGGAGATATGTGCATTTTAGAACATTGGTTTTCACCCCCAAATCTAAATAAGACATTACCATCAATATCTCAAAATATATCAAAATAGTTAAAAAATGGAAAAATAGATCTGGGTTTCTCTGGGTGTGAATCAGACTTAGGCTGTTGAAATGGAACAATGGGACTTGCAATAGATGACCTGGTCGAGAGAGGATCAAGTCAGTTGTACATGAATATCATCAATCAAGTCAACGCATGTGTCCATTCATCGTCTGATCTGATTTGAGTCTCTTTTGAGGTGATCAAGATAACAACATAGTACAAAGTTATTCCTCTTAATGAACTGGCGCGTAGCATGGATATCAGCTATATCCTACTACAAAGTCAATATATCTTGCTGCAATGCCCTGATAGCTCCAGTGTTCTCCATTACTATAGAGATTCTGAAACAAAGTCAATATATCTGTGAATCTGACGAAGGATTTGGTATAAGGGGTAAAAAATGTGTGTATAAATATTGATGTTGAGGTCTATCTAATGTACTTAATAAGTTGCAAAAGACTTGACATGGCCTATGCAATATGTAAACTAAGTATATTTATTGACAATGCGTATAGACACAAAATAATATTCTCAGTGTCTTTGATATAAACATGTTTATCGCATTCCTTGACTTTAAATCCACTTAGCATTGTTGAATTTTTCAAGCCATTATTTTGGTGTTTGTTTTAAACCATACAAGGATGTCACCAATTTAAAGACTTTTTTTTTTGCTCAAGTATAGTAAAACCCTAAAGTTGTTCCGTGTAGATTTCTTCGTCCAAACCCACATTTAGAAAGATTGTTTTCACATCAATTTGATGTACTTCAAGATTGTGCAGGGAAACAATTGCAGTAAGTGCTAGTACAATCATTGTGGAATTTATTCTCGTTAATGGAGAATAGGAATCAAAGGAGTCTAGACCTTTTTAATTGATTCATTTGCTTTCATTTTCTTCTTGAAAATCTGCTTGGATCCTGCAGGTGTACACCTAGAGGGAAGATCCACTAATTTCCAAGAGTAATTTTGTAATATGGAATCAATTTCACTCTTATTGGCGTATTTCCACGAAGGTCCTTCACTAGAGCTTACCGTCTCTTTAAAAGTTCGATTTTCTCTTTCTCATCAAAAGGACAAAAAGTTTGGAAGAAAATATTTTCTGTCCTTGCTTTTTTTCTACGTCTAGGTTCATCTTGAATCCCTCATTTTCTTTGTGTCCTTCGTTCGGACTACTTTTACCAATAGTCTCAAATGTTCATTTTGATGAACTTTGTCCTTATTTGGACTTACAAGGAAATACATGTTCAAAAAATGATACATTTCTTGATTCCATTATCGTGTTCTTGTGTATGCATGGAAATTCATCCCTGTCCATCCTATGATGAAAAGAGTGATACCCATAAGGAATAAAGGATAAGCTAAGATTGCAATGATACTAATGCGCCAAAATATTCGAGTGGAATAATGCGGGTTACTCTCAATTAAAAGATCACCTATGTAAGAAACAAATGGGATCACTTCAAAGGGGAATTACAAGGGTTGCATTCCTTAGAAACTCTCACAGAGCCAATTAGATATTCTTGGCCAAAATAATCATAACTATAAGAACTGAACTGTGTTAGGAAAAACCCTTGTGTAGTGTGTCATCATTTACACAAATGGAAGAATTGGTGAAGGATATCTTGTTTACTGATCAACTAATAAAGTAAACATACTTACACAAAGAAGGATCCAAATAGTAACTCCACATGTGTAGAAACCCTAAATGAATAGGTGTAAGTATTAATTATCTTTTTAAAATATAAATGTGGAAATTACATAAATTTATTTACTTCAATAAACTTAATTCATATGATAACTTGAAAAATAATAAATTTCCAAACGATTTTGTAAGGTAAAATATATGGTTTGCAATGATTTAATCATAATAATAACAATTCTCAAAATTTTAAAATTTTTAATTTAGAACATAACTAGAATATCTGGTCTGGGACCATACTGAGCCCATCCCGCCTCAAGTAGTTGCGTCGCATCACCTAACTTTCATCATCTAGGAATTCGTAATGCAAAATACTTATTTCATTATTATCATGTCATTTAGATTATGTATTAATATTGCATTTACTATTTAATTTATATGACTATCTTTATTGTGGCTAATTATAATTTTTACTGTAGAATGTGTCTTGAAACCCTAGATGATCGACATGCCATTAGTTTAAATCTAAAATAATAACAATAATGATGAAGATGATGATGATGATGATTTTTGGACAAAATTAAATGATTTTAAATTGGTAAAGTAAAATAAATGATTTTAAAGTAATCATGATCACAACATAGTACAAAGGTATTCCTCTTAATGAACTGTCAAGTAGCGCGGATGTTAGCTATATCTCATTACAAAGTCAACATGTCCTACTGGAAAGCCCTAGTAGCTCTCTAGTGTTCTCCATCACTATAGAAAATCTGTGAATCTAACGAAGGATCTAGAATGATGGGTAAAAAATGTGTGTATAAATATTGATGTCCAAGTCTATCTAACGTAACTAATAAGTTGCACAAGGCATCATGTAGCCTATGCAATAAGTAAGTTAAGTAAATCTACCAACAATGAGCATGTCATCAACGTATAGACACAGAATAACATATGCATTCTCAATGTCTTTGATATAAAAACATTTATCGCATTTATTGATTTTAAATCTATTTAGCACTATGGAATTTTCATTCCATTATTTTGGTACTTGCTTTAAACCATACAAGGATTTCACCGATATAAAGATTCTTTTTCTTGTTCGATACAGTGTAACCCTTAGTTTATTTCGTATAGTTTTTTTCATGCAAACCTCCATTTAGAAAGGCTGTTCTCAAATCATTTGATGTATTTCAAGATTGCTCATAACAACAACTGCTAGTACCATCCGCTTTCATCTAAGAAGTTTACACCTAAGGAGAAGATCCACTAAATAAGAAGTGTGATTTTATAGTAAGGAATCAATTTCGCTCCTAATGGTCTATATCCACAAAGGTCCTTTAGTAGAGCTTACTGCTTCTCTAAAAGTTTGACGTCACATTCTTGGGGATAGGTAAAAAAATTGAACCAAAAAAAATTTATGTCCTTGCTCTTACTTCTAGGTTCATTTTGAATCTCTTCATTTTCTTCATGTCCTTCGCCCAGACTATTTTCACTAATAGTCTCAAATGTTCGTTTTGACGAACTTGGTCCTTCTTTGGACTTATAAGGAAATACATGTTCAAAAAATGATGCATTTATCAATTACATTATTTTGTTTTTATGTATGTGTGGAAATTCATCCCGGTCCATTCCTATGATGAAAAGAGTGATACCCATAAGGAATAAATGATATGCTAAGCTTTTAACGATCTTAATGCATCGAAATATTAGAAGAGAGTAATGCCGGTTACTCTTAATTAAGAGATCGCATGTGTAAGAAAGAAATGTGGCCATTTCAAAGAGGAATTATAAGGGCTTAATTCCTTAGAAACTTTCACAGCACCGGAGTGATGTTCATGACCAAAATGAACATAAATATAAGGACTGAACTACGTTAGGAAGAAACATGTATAGAGTGTGTCATCATTTACACAAATGGAAGAATAGTTCAATGATATCATGTTTACTAATCGGCTATTAAAGTAAACATACTTGCATAAGGGAATGTTCAAATGGAAACACCACAAATCTAGAACTAAATTAGTAAGTGTAAGTATTAATTATCTTTTTAAAACATAAATGCGAAAATTAGATAAAATTAATTAACATCAATGAACTTCATTGACATCATAACTTGGAAAATGATAAATTTCGACAATTGGCTGAATAGTGTGGAACCATTTTATAGAAGTTCATTGATCTGTTCCTTTTATAAATCAAATTGACTGACGATTTTGCAAGGTAAAATACATGGTCTGAAATGATTTATTCATAATAATAATAATTCTCAAAAGTTTCAAATTGTTAATTTAGAATATAACTAACATATGTAGTCAGGGACAATACTAAGTCCATACCACTTCATAATGCAATGCACTTATTTTTCATTATTATCATGTCATTTAGATTGTGTATTAATATTGGATTTACAATTTAATTTATATGACGATCTTTATTGTGGCTAATTATAACTTTTACAGCGAAATGTTTCTTGGAACCCTTGAGATTGATGTGCCATTTGTTTAAATCTATAATAATAATAATAATAATAATAATAATAATATTTGAACAAAATTAAATGATTTTAAATTGGTAAAGTAAAATAAGTATTTTTAAATAAATAAAAAGGGATAAATAACGAGCCTCAAGATTAGGTAGCAGAAATTTGGTCTAATTACGTGTCGTTAAATTCGAAATAATTTCATACCTAAAATGTTGACTACCATTATAACGTAATACTCATTCTATGCCTCCATTATGAGAATTAAGAATTGGTTAAGGTACGAAGTTTTAATAGCATTTTATTCAATTGTTGAAAATTTATATTCAAAAGTAATCATTACATTCCAATTTATTTTCAATAAAATAATAATTTTATTTCATATCTGATAAAACAGCATGCAAGTTATCTGCGTAGTGGTATGAATTTTTAAAAGCATTTTATCTAACTGTTGAATTTTACATTAAAAAGTAATTATGACATTTCAATTTATTTGTCCGATGATATAAAAAGATAAGTGTATACATAGACTTTTACTACGAGAGGTTGAAAATTACAGCTACCTACCTAATGCATTATCTTTTAGATAGACTCTTCTTTATCTTCCTTGTACTGAGTTAATTTCTTCTATTCTTATGGAAATTGTTGGAGATAAGTGTTATTTAATGGTTTGTATGTGTGAATTGAAATAAGTTTCTAAAGTGCGACATGGTATTATCTAATAGTTCTGGTAGATTTGTGATAAAAGGTGCACTAATTCAGAATAAATACACGGAATCTATAAATTGAAGCCATCTCATTCGATTTTTGCATCCCAAACAAGTTTAATTGATTTCAAAATTCTTCTCTCCAAAATTAAGTCCAAATAATTTTTGAGTTTGTCATAAATTCGAATCTTCGAGCTTTCAAGTTCTTTGATATTCCGTTCAAGAATATTAGGCCCTGTTTGATTGTAAAAAAATTTCATGGAAGTTGAATTTTTTTTTTCCATTTACCACCTTTACTCCTGTTTGATGGCAAAAATTTTCCTAGGAAAACCTTTTCCACTGCACCTCTCACGCACTCATTTTCCTCCTCTTTAAGGAATTGCTTTTCTTGTTGTTTTGGTGGTTTTTGTGTTTTCCAATTATTTTTTTGGCAATTGAACCAAATTCTATCCCCAATTATAAAAAAAAATTCTCTTTGGACAATTTCCATGAACAACGAAGTCAAACGAACATTAAAAATTCAAATTTTCAACATTTTTCAAGTGAAAAATTATACCAATCAAACATAATTAATTGACAATTCCCAAGAAATCAAGTTCTAAGCAATTCGATTCTCTAAAATTCATTTTCACAGAAATTCCACTCTTACATTTTGGGGGACGTGCATTACATATAAGGGGCAAAATATTTCTTAAAGAGATTTGTGATCATATACATCACTTCAATTTACATTTCCATCTATTTCTTTGTTTTCTTCTTTTGATAGTACTAATTGATTTTCTTTTAAAAAAAAAAAAAAACTTTATTTAAATTAAATTAATTATTTGTTTTAGAAATGAGTCAAGTTTCATTAGATAAGTTGAGTTTTATTAGATATTCTTCTTAGTGATTCACTAAAATTTGACATTGCTCCAGGCCGCCAATATGATGATTTTAGTTCTGAATTTTCTTCATTTTCCGATTCATGGACCCTACTCTCATTTCAATTTCAAAATGAATTCTCTTTTACATTTTATACACGATGATCATTTAGGTCTGAAGTTTCTTCATTTTCTGATTCATGGACGGATGGACCCTACTCGCATTTACTCTTTTATCAATTCTCTCTCTCTCTGACTGCCACACATTTCTCTATATATACAGATGTATCTCTGGATATGATATAAACTAATTAAGCAAAACAAATGGGAGAACATCAACAGAGGCATTTTGTTCTGGTACATGGTATATGCCATGGAGCTTGGTGCTGGTACAATGCTGGTACAAGCTACAACCGCTGTTGGAGGCGGCCGGTCACCGCGTCACGGTATTTGATCTCTCAGCCTCCGGCATCGACCCGAAAAGCCTAGATGAGCTTCGCACATTTCCAGACTATACACTGCCGTTGTTTAAGGTAATGGAGTCCATTCCACCAGACGAAAAGGTAGTTCTAGTTGGACATAGTCTTGGTGGCATGAACTTGGCTTTTGCAATGGAGAAATACCCTGAAAAGATTTCTGAAGCTGTTTTTCTTGCGGCTTTGATGCCTGACACTATACATAAGCCATCCTATGTTCCGGAAGAGGTAAAAATTGTATATACTTGAATTAGACAATTTTAATAAATTTCACTCTTAATTGACTTTAATTAACTTGTTTGGTAGTACTTTGCACGGATCCCGGAGGGATATCTTTTGGACACTCAATTCGAGCCATTTGGTAGACCCGAAGATAATCTCGAATCAATACTCTTTGGTCCGCAGTACATATCATCCAGAGTATATCAACTCTCTCCACTTGAGGTAAAAATATATAGAATGGAACCATGATAAAAGAGATTAAAAAATGAAAAAAGTTAAGGAAAACTAAAAGATTCTTTCTTTTTCAAACGAATACCATTTTTCCTATTTTTACATTATACCCAGACTAGTTCCTAATTGAATTAACTAGTGTTTTCCGATTTTCAAAAGATTAGTTTTTATTTAACGTGATAATAATAACAGTGCACTACCGAGTTAACATTTCCATTAAATTAGCAAGTAAAATTGTATTAACTTAGTTAGAGCAAATGAAAAGTTCACTGCTATAAATTGACTAACAAGTGTTTTTAATTCATTATGGCAGGATGTTGCATTAGCAAACTCATTAGTGAGACGAGGCTCTTTTTTTTTGGAAGATTTGTCAAATAGGAGCCCATTTTCCAATGAAAAGTTTGGATCAGTAAAGCGTGCTTTCATCATAACCGGCCAAGATAAAACCGTAAGCCCAGAGTTCCAGCGTTGGGAAATTGAAAATAATCCAGTGGCAATACAGAAAGAGATAGAAGACGCGGACCACATGGCAATGATTTCAAAGCCTAGCACCCTCTGCCAATATTTATTGGAAATAGCAAAATAAATATATTTAAAGAATTGTTTTCTTTAAATGTCGAAAAATAATGTACTCTTTTATGACACTAGTTGTCAATATTTAAGCACTATCAGAAACGTTCAAGTAGAACGTTAAAATACAATAATAAATGTTATCAAAACTTAAATAAAGTGCCTTTTTTTTTTTTTGCTTTAAATTTTAAATTTCTTGGTGGTTTATTATTCATGAAATTAATATGCATGCGCATGAATTAATTAGAATCAAAATCATTTTGTTTATTTTTAGATTACATATTTTATCTTGTCATATCAAACTATAAACATTATGATAAACGGTAATTCAAACATCATAAATACTCCCAGCGATTCTTTAATATTTTAAGTAGATTCTTTCTAATTTTAGCAAGAAATAATAGTTTTATCTTAGTTTAGATCTGGATCTTTATCTTAGAATTAAGTGACTTTCGAACTCTAAAAACACTCGGGCTTCCAAACTTCATATATATATATATATGTGTGTGTGTGTGTGCGCGCGCTCGCGCGCGTGTGTGTGTAATCCGTTAGGAAACTAAAAATCCCAATCCAAATTGCAATAACTATATATCCACTTGTTAAAATTTGAGCCAACAATAAAAATGGACTTATAAGAAACATTTTTCTCCACTATTTTTATGAATGGGGCCAAAGACTTCCATTCTTAAACTTCATTTCAATCTTGGAATGCAATCAATTCCCTTGGTCAGCTAAAGATAAACCACCAGTTTATATGCTTTTGTCAAGTCACAAAAAGCTCAATTCAACTTTCAAAACATGATATGAACTTTTAAGACAAAAATTAGGAAAGTTAAAGACCCAGTTTTTGGAATCTAAAAATTTAGCATCGATTTCTATAAGAACCATTGACAAAATTGAATCTCAAATACCCCTCTTACTCGAACAACCCGACAGGTTGGGTGATTGACTATTAACCAATTAATTAACCTTCTAGTATGATAAATTAGGCCTCACTCATATGTGGAGTGCGTGAGATCATTGTTTTTGTCGCAATTTTAATTACTTCAGAAAGTACCCATCATGAAACCAAAAATGTCATTCATTTTCATTGGAGTTATAACCCCAGTCTAGATGGTTCTAAATAATAAGTTAAATAAAAGATGAAATTAAATGACTTATTTAATTTCACATATCATTTAATTCCACATTAACATACCTAAATTGGAGTTGTAAACCCAGTTATAACCCCAGTGAAGGTGAATAGCCTTACTCTCATGAAACCTATAATCGTTTAAAATTAATTGATATGGATTACTACTTTAATCTTTCTTCTTTAAACTAATGTTTAATGCAATAATAGAAAACTTTTTAAATCATTTGTACCATAATACACCGCCATGTCATATATGTCGTAATTTTCTTTTTCTATTTCAAATATGTCAAATAGAGTACGTGTGAGTACATTTTCTTTTTCTATTTAATAATTTATCCTTATACACCTAATAATTTAGATAATTATACCATGTACGTAAACATGCCGATTAAACAATTTTATCTTCACATTTCATAATTCAATATGACAAAAACTAAAACGATAATAAATACAGTAATTATGAAAAATATCCTAATTAAAATATTACAAAATATAATATATACGTATGAAAGAAATTTACATGCACTTTTCTATTGCG
>CAIGRL010140486.1:0-14568 GCA_903798325.1 Fraxinus xanthoxyloides
CAATAGGTATAGGGTATATCGCAAAATGAAACATTTACAAGGGGTATTTATCTAGTTTTATTAACGATAGTTGTACAAAATTTATTGATGAATTGAACACGTGATTCTACAAAGAATGTATGATAAAACCCCATATTGCATTCCTCAATTAAATGTATTATTTTTTTCAGTTAAAAAATATAAATTCTTTTGATTTTTCTGAACAAGGTAAGATTTCTATGCACACAAATCTTGATGGTAGTTTCTTCATCCTCATAGATTGCCCAATTTTTAAAATTTTCTATCAATGATCAGTAGTTATCCAAAATGTTCTTAAAAAAACATACAAAATAATTAAAATTCAATTTAAAACAAAATGGTGTAAGTCGATTGCGTGCTTCTCCCTGGTACAACTTGGACAGAACAAAAAAACAACTAAACCGCAAAATAAAACTAATTTTGTTGTTTAGAATTTGTTAGTTTGGATCCACGTGGATCCTTCAACATTTCAATTTTAAATCGAATTAAAACACTTGAAAACATATTGACTCAAATTTAAATACTTAAAAACTTGTTTAAAATCGAATCGAAGTATTTATAATTTTTTTGTAAATAATAGTTTGTCCCACATTATTCCAAATTTAATGAGAAGAATAGTAATTTTTTTTAAAAATGTATGGTTAAAAAGAAAGAAAAGAATGTGTAATATTATTGTCTTGGAAAATGTGTGGTTTTGATGTAGATCGAATCTACATACACATTAACAACGAATTGCTCCTTAAGAAAACAAATATAATTTAATGATAAATAATGGCGGCCATGAGGTTTAAGTAGTACAAAAAAATTTGATATTAATATGGTTGAACTTTATTTTATTTTTGTCGCTTTAGGCTATTGATAATAATATATTGTATTGTGAATCACATTATTATAGAACGAGAATGAAAAATATAGTCGTTATTGGACCCCACACATGAGATATAAATTCAAATTTGAAGTTTTGATGTGATGTATAACGGTTATATTTTTCATTTCTAGTAGAAAGGAATGGGAAATAAACGGAGGCAATATAAACGTTGCATTGAGATTTCATATTAATATTTTCGTTTTAACTTATTTGAAATATGTACTTATATGTCGCTAACTAAATCGCATTATGAAAACCAACTAAACCACAAAATAATAGTTTGGTTTGGAAGTGAAATAATTTGATTTGATTGGGCATATAAAATAATTGATTTAAAAATAAACAAAAAATATTTCAAAGTGAATCGTATTCATCCCTGATACACCCTCTGTGCTTAAGGCATGAGTCGTGGTGGACTTACTTGAGCTTCGGCTTCTTCTCAAACAAGTGGGCCCTCGGGGGAAAATCTTGTAACTCAAATTGCCCACTGTACGTCATAAATCTTGGGTAAGCCCAAGATTATGAGGCGTAAGTCCAATTTCCTCCTAGTCCAAGCCACCAAACCTATAAAGAGGCGTAAGCCCAATTGCCCCCTACCTTCTATTAGGGGATGACCAAAAAAGAAAAAAAAACCTACAAATCTGATACCCATGGAGCCCCGCCTCGAGGGCGAGGATAACTCGTTTAATCGGGTATCCGGGGTGGGGAATTTTGCTCCAGGCTGGGGACGGGTAACCGATGCCCCGTCCTGCCCCGTTTATTTTAAAATTTTTTTTTTTTAGAATTCAATACTTTAAATGAAATTTCGAGAAATTTTATTAGTTCTAATAGAAAATGACAACTAAAATTATTTGTCTACGTCTAATGAAAGTGTGCAATAAAAATAAATGATCAAAAACTTAAAACAAAAGAAAAAAAGAAAGAAAAATTAAATGGGGTAGTAAATGGGGCAAAGACCCCCGCCCCACCCCCTGAAATGGATAACGTGGCGAGGACGGGACGGGATGGGGAATTGCTTAGCAGGGCGGGGGAGGTTGCCCCTCCCCCACTCTGCCCCCTTGTCAACTTGTCATCCCTACTTTCTATGTCTATCTATCTATAGAAAGACGACTTTATATCAATTTTCCAATTAAAAGAAATAAATAATGGGAAAAATTCATGATTAAGACATTAACTATGCACAATTTAAAAATCAGGTTTTAAGTTTAATAAATGCAAAAATCAAGTATTTATTTATTAATTAAATATAATAAATTCATAATTATACAATTAACGGTCACAAGTATCTAATCATAAGTCGCAACTTATTTAATGATAATGTATTATCAAATTAATTTGTCACAAATTAATTCGAGGTCACAAATAAAAAAATTTATAAGTTACATTTTATTTTATTGGTCATAGATAAAAAACTATAGATCACAATTTATCAATCAATCACATATTTTCAAATTTGTTAGTTACAAATTATCGAATTTTAAGGTCACAATTTATTTTATTGGTCACAAATAAAAAATTACAGGTAACAGTTTATCAATTAGTTACATATTTTTCAAATTTATTGATAACGAATTATCGAATTTTAAGGTCACAGTTCAACAGTTGGTCACATGTAACCAAATAGCAGGTCGCGGGTTAAATAGTGGGTCACATACGACCACCACCTACATTGTCGTCGTCGCCACCAACACCACGACATCACCACCAACAAAATCTCCTCAACGAGATCCAATCAACCGCTAACAAAAATCATGACAATCAACTTTATCAGATCTCTAGTCACCAACAACCACTCCTCGTCGTCGCCACCAGATCCATGGCCACCACACCACCACCACCACCAACAAAATCGTCACCACCAGATCCAACAAAAATAATTCCAAACCTGCAGCCACCTCCTCCCCGTCGTCGCCAACAACAAAGATATCACACCAGACTACAACCACCACCGACCATCACCTCCAACCATGTCGCCTCCAACACCATCACCAACATATCTCCTTAATACTGTCGTAATTAACTTAGATCAGAACTGGGCGACGCTGTAAGCATCACGGGTAGAGGTGAACAGAGCACCGCTATGCGTGAAGATAGAGACCACCACCGCGACGATAGATGGAAGAAGATAGAGACTACCACCGCGTAGAGGCTCCGATGCTTCCCTGGTACATATCGCAACAAGGCACGTCGCCACCATCTTTGCATGACCATCAACATCTGCCATCCTTCACGGCAGCAATCAACACAAACCAACCCAAGGAGTAACTCTGAAGTCGCCATTGCGCAGCAACGCCAATAGTGGGTCACTCTAAACGGCATCACGCTTCTCATCGACACCACGTCGGCGGTGCTCCGTTGATGTGTGTGATAAAGACGAAGAGAGAAAGATTGGGGATTAATCTTGCTTTAGGGTTTCGAATTAGGGAGATGATAGAGAGTGACGAGAGTGAGAGAGGAGTGGAAGATGATTGTTAAAATAAATTAGGATTTCAATTGGGTGGAAAATTTAATTTATTAATATTATTATATTATTAAAATATAAAATTATTATTTGATTTTTGAATAAATAAACTTTAAACCTTATTATTCAAAATCCATTTTTAAACAATCGAAATTATGTAATTTCCACACAAATAATTACGTGGTTTTAATTATGAGGCGTAAGCTCAATTGCCCCCTAGCCCAAGCCACCAAACGTATAAAGAGTCGTCAGATGACAGAAAACTTGTACAGTTTCCTCTCAATATTATTCTTTCCCAAACTTTGTAGCATCATTCTTTCCTCCCAATATATTGTGTAAAACCCAAACTCAATAGTACTCCCCACAACCGCCTCCCTCTCTCTAACAGCACCTCACTGCATCGATGGGGAAAAGCAATGATGCAAATGTATTGAAGAGAAGAAAGAACAGAAAAAGTCCAAGTTGCGGTAAAATAAAGGTTTTCCCTCAATGGTCTCTACTTTATAGAAGCATTAATGTTTCTATTTTGGCAGCCAAGAAGCGCTTGAAAAAGGCCAAAAGTAGCGACACTCGGGTGAGTTTTTTTTTTTTTTTGGATAAATTTTTTATTTTTGTTAAATTTTCATTGTTGTTTTTCTGCTTTTTTTTTTATGAGACTGCTATCAAGGATCAAGAATTTTTTTTTTCACTGATTCTAATTTCTATGGCAGTATATTTATCAATGAATGGATGATTTAATAATAATTTGAAAAATTAGGCAATAAAAAGTATCTGGGATTAACTTATCTTTGGTGGGGTTCTTTGGGATTTTCTATTCAAGAATCAGAGTTTTTATTTTTTATTTTTGAAGATTATGTCAGGCTTTGATTGAACACTGTAAATAATTTTAATGCGGGTGTACTTCTGTGAATCAGTGGTGAAGGAACAAAAGAGGAAAATAATTAAATATTAACATCCTTCCTATAGTAATTACACAATCAAACTGTTATGGAAATAATCACAAGAACTCTTGAAGAATATCACAATATTACATGGAACTTGGAAATATTTCCATATCATTAGTTGTAGCCTTCTCTATTCTTCATCCCAAAATGCTGTGTCAACCATGCCCGCTTTTTCCAAACTGCCTACAAGCACTCAGATAGATCCAACATGAGCATTGCGATTAATTGAATGCCTTGGAACCAAGTGAAGTATATCACCCTAGTAGACTTTCTGGGATTAAATTTGAGACTCGAGATGGAGAAAGCCTGGCTTTGAGCTCGGAGGACTAAAGGAGCTTTGGTGGCGCAAAGATAGTTCTGCTGCAAGACTTGTAGTGTTGGCCTTTTAACTTGATCACGGTTATTTAACTAACATTTTGTTATGAAAATACTCACCAACACAACACAGGTAATAGATTGTTTATTATGTCATTCAACTAATTCTGACAATGACTTTTGAGAAGTCTCATCTCCCTTCTCACAAACTGAGTTCAAACAATCCAAAATATGTTCTAGGGATCCCATTTTTTCAGAAAATCCAAAACTGAAATTGATATTTTTTTGTGAAAAAGACCATTTATACCATGTGAATCGATAGACAAGCAGAGTTCTTTTTGGTACTTCTCAATTGTTTATTGTCTGGATTGTGGAGAGAAATTGCATATAGGGTGACATTCTCACTATCTTTGCAGTTGTGATTTTGGTGTTCCATTACTCGCGTAAATTGCATTGGAAAATAAGATATTTTGTTCAGGCTTCAAGTTCTCAGATTTTCCCTATGTTTTGGTTTGTGACTTGCTATGTCTTCTAGTTGGAGGTAAAAACAGGAACTGTATGTTATTGAACTTGGTTTTCTTAAAGAAAATAAAGGTAGTATTGTAGAGTTTAAAATGTTGTGAACAAATGATTATTACAACTATAATGCGGAAACATAAACTCTTAAAAAGTGTAAAAACCGAACAAATTAGCCCAAACTTCTTCAACACTATCAATGGAGTGTCTATGACTTTGAGCTCAGATTTTTGCCACACCGGATCTTGTACCGTCGTTCACAGGAATGACAATGGATATACTGAGAAATAAATCCGTCGAAAGCCACCAAGAATTTCGCCGAAAATATGAACTTCTACCACTTGGTTACCTCTCTATGCTTTTTCTGTTTTGTTATGTCAAGTCCAAGTAAAACAAGTGAAGGAAACTTGTAATTATAGAGCCAAAAGAACTATTTGAATTCAAATTCAAATATTGTACTATTAAAGAGACATGGCTAGTATGGTAATTAATTCTTATGATCCATAATACACATCAACTAGCACAATCCTTTCAAAGTGCTCAAGACAAATACTCATGTGTCAAGNTGCTCAAGACAAATACTCATGTGTCAAGTGGATTTAAATGATCTACCTCACAAGTATGTTTCGCAGTACGCACCCTGATTTTTACCTTTGAGATTTGTCTTTGTTGATTCCAATATTTTCTTTGATGCCAATGTTTATTACTGTAAAAAATATATATATATATATTTTTTCTCCGATACTCTAGGTCGGTTTAGTTCCTGCTAATGTCCTGTTATCTGTATACAATGTGGTTCTTGGTTTATATAGTTAAGCACTTTTTATATTATCATTACTCTGCAGGGCATCTGCTTTAGGCAAGAAACTGCTGTCAATCTAGGAAAAACTATGATTCCAGTGGTCAATGGAAACGAGTTGAGCCATGACTGGACAGAACATATCTATCCGTCTAAGTTTTTGATGATGTGCTTGAATACAATTCAGAACTCACTTGAGAATGGTGGAGCCCTTAAAATTGAAGACGGACCTCTCTTTGCCACTGCATGGGGGGTTGAGTTCTGGAATTGTTATTCCAGTAGAAAAGATGTGTTGGAGACGAGTGGTGCTGATTCCACGAGGGAGCAAATTGCTTGGATGGCATCGGCTGCTGCTGACACTATTACGAGAAAGGAGAACGAAGGCTTATCATTTAACAGTCCTTTCCATTTATTCCTTGTGCCATCTCTGGATAAAGCTTTTGAGGTTCATAAACTACACTCTTCAAGACATCACTCTTAATACCCATTATTCTATACCATTGATTTTCTGAGCTTATTTGTCTTTGTACATCTTCGAGGTTTAAACGATTGCTACATAATTTAGTCATATGTGTTTATCCACGACATACTGCATAATTCCCAAAAAACCAATTTTATTCGTTTTATGATATCATGTTTTTAGAAGCTCTTCTGATGTTCCAATCTTAATCAGGTACGCCTAGTATGGAAACCTTTGGAGGCTGTTGGAATATACACATTGAGTCTGCATTCAGGCACCTCCATAGAGAAACAAATTCACCGGTTAGTATCTTAAACAAGTCTTTGGTTGTTAGAATACAAGATTTGTCATGCAAATACTGGTAGTGTGCAAAATATTACATTGGTGAGTTTTTCTCAATATTTGCAAAATATGCATGGTAAGGGATCATAGGCTGCTTAGTTCATGTTTGATGAGCAACACTGGATAAGACTAGAAACGGTATAATGAACGAGAATAACTTCTTATTCTTCCTTAACAATGTCGTTCCTAATAACTTACAGATAACATTATGTTCATGTTGCATAGGCACGTGTATTCAGGAAGATTGACATATAACCAATCTTATGTGTAAATCTTTTGATATTTCAGAATGAACAATTGTTTGACATATCTTCGAGAATCTTGGTTGCACATCTGTCTTCTTCATGGCCTATTGTTGTCTTGGGAAGTGATACTTATATAATGAATCACTGATGAATGTAGCAGAAGCGATCAAATTTTCCGATTTTCACCTTCAGTATTCGTCTTTTTCATTTTATTGTTTCTGTTTAAGACATTCAAGCTAATGTCTTGTTTGGAGTGAAATGTATCTCTTCTTATATGATTGTATCGACTCGTAACAGTTTAAAGAGTTGCGAACCGGAGTTTCTTGTCTCCACCCCTAAGAGACTTTTGGATCTTCTCTCCTTAAAGGCTGTCGACATATCTAAGGTTTCCTTTCTGGTAATGTTTTATTAGCCGTCTCTATGTTTAAATAGTTGTTCGGTTCAACTTTCTTTTAACATTTCCTTATTTCATTTTTACCGTGCTTCGCTTTCATGGCTATAGGTAATTGATGGACTGGAAGCTCCTTTTGAAGGCAGTTACTATGATGCAATTAAATCCATAAGGCAATTAATATCTGGGAATCCTCAAACTGTGGTTTTCAGTGACGGCGCGAACAATTCATCCATTACTATGCTACAAAAGCTCTTGGGAGAACCAGAATGAAGATTATCTATTACAACTATCCATCGATATCAACAGTTTGAAGTGATATATAATCGAGCATTTTTCTTCATTTCGTCGTTTCCATTTATCGAAGGATAGATGCCCACCTTTATAAAAAAAATTGCATACATACACAAGACTGTGACACTGTCATATGATAAATCTTCATCAAATATAAAAAAAAAATAAGAATCAACTCAAAAATTAATCAGCAAACATAGCAAGTAGTAGTACACAAAAATACCTTATTGAAAAAGAATTCGAATTCTGCCAAAACCAATGAAGTTGGACTCTCAATCTATGTTGAAAAATTATTAAAATATTTTGTGGATGGAAAAATTTGGATCGACAACAATGGAATCTACAAAAATTGAATAAGCTTAATGCTTTAACAAAGCCTGTAGAGCAAATTTTTGAAGTCTAAATGAAAGTATTTCAAGGTTTTCCCAGTAAATTTTTGATCCAATGAAACATTTTTGTCTTGTGAATGCATGGCTTTCATGCATCGACTTTCTCCTGACTTCGATCCAGGATCGTCTCCAAAATGTCATAGTGACCATAACCATGAAAAAGAACATTTATAGGACTTTCCTCTTCCTTGCTATACTCTCCGCCATAATTTGCTATTTTTATTAAACTACCCGTGCCTCTCTCTATCATGAAGACAGAAACTGGAGTCCTGCAACCAAAAAATAAAAATAAAAAATCGAATGGTTCATATTTAGAAATAGCATTTTGATGGTATGTCAACTTGGAAGGGTTCCAGTTTGAACTGAAATCAAGCAAAAGAAGCTAATCATCAAAACAAAAGATTATATGCAATAACCAGAACAAGGTCTCTTAAAAGAAAGAGCACAAGGAACAAAGATATCCCACTATATCAAAGAAAGAAAAACAAAAGAAGTTCTCTGTCCAGAAAAGAATAGTATAATGGTATTCCTCCTCTGACCACAAACAATTAGTCTTTTTAGGATAAATCAATGATCAACATCATTAATAAAAAATCAGTAACCAAATTAGATTACATGATAATATCTCGTATTAACAAGAAGTATCTTCTCTCAAAGAAAATATATTCCAGAAGTTCATATGCTCATATTGTAATGATATTTTCAGAGTCGAAGCTTCCAAGTGCAGGATAATAACCCCAAGGGGTTGCAGGGTTTTTTCTACCAATTGGGTCAATTCAAATTACTACACCGGCCAAAACATGTCGAATGAAGATCAAGAATAACAAGCAAAATAAGATTACAAAAGCATTTTTAACATGTAAAGATAGGATAAGAAAAGCAACCAACACAAACTATGCACTTGATTTGTATTACCAATGAAAGGTTCTCACCTAAGAACATGAGAAGCCATCAGCAACTCTGGTTCTCCACCCCATACATAAGGCTGCTTAATTCTGTTAACATACTCATCGAAATCTTCCTCGATAAACCTGCAAATATTACCAGGCAATACTTATCTACAAGAACTCAACAAAATCAGATTTTTCAAGAATATCATTCAGATAAGAATTGAAAAGAAATACACTTACAAGTCCACTTCTTTTCGCCTCTTTAAAAGCTCTTCAACGACCTGTATATTCCCATTAAATTGAGAAAAATTAGGTATCCTCAAAAATGAAAATGATTTCTTAAATAACTACAGTTACATCTACAAAAACCCTGTGTGTTAAGTGAAAATTATATACCTGAGCTCTTAATTCATCAGCAAGCTCTCTCTGGCGATTCTCATCAGGAGCCTTCTCTCCATTTCTCAAGCATGCCATGTGTGCAATTGCCCTAAATAAACACCTCCCGTCCGCTGGCACCCCTATATAGAGTTCATTATACATTAAACAACCAGGAAATGAAAAAAATTAACAATGAATAATTTGAAATTTTACCTGTGACTCTGTAATTGGAAGAGCCAGGATTAGCTGAATCAGGAATTATTGCATTAGTTTGGAAGTCATCAGCGCTGTCATCGGCAGGTGCTGAGACCTTGCAGTTGACATCGGAATCAAAATCGAGCAGCGGACAGAAACCAAAGAGGAGCCAAGCCGAGTCAGGATGGTGTAGCCAGCGCGCCGGCCGCGCATCCCAAGCAACGTTCCATGACCCCTCACCACTCTTCAACCCCTCGTGTTCTTGTCGACACAACATCGTCGCCCGCCGCCGCTGCCTCCACCCCGAGGGCAAAATCGCGTGCCATATCGACGCAGTGCCATTGCACCTCGTCGGACAGTTGATCGAATGATCCCTTCGTTCTCCGCCGGCGACAACTGGACGCACTGAACTCCTAACAAGCCGGTCGTAGGGCGCCGCCGCGGAACCGTGGGCGTAGGATAAGGAGAGTGACGTTAGTAACCAAGGTCTGGTGCGTGCGCACAGTACGCCGAGCATTACCGGAATGGTGAGTCGTCGTAATATATGAATAGATCTCAACGTGCGCTGTGAACAAATTATAAGTTAATCTACGCAGCCATGGAGGCTCTGCAAAAATATTATTTAAACTTTAATTTCCTAGTTTAGTAATGGGTGCGATGATTGGTGATGGCAAAAACAATTGGGCCACCCATTTTCCATATGCCCTCGTGTGTTCCGCTCCATCGTTGGTCTCCAGCTTATACGTAATGACCAAAAAGCCCTCATATTCTAAATATATTTGTTAACAAAAAAAATTAAATTAATAAATAAATAAATACTTAGTGTTTTATTTAGTTTGATGTAGATTGTGAAAAATATTTTTTTTCTCAAAAGAAAGTGTGATTAAAAAGTAAATTCACGTGTAAAATTATTTTATTTAAAAAATTTACAGTTAAAAATAAATTTGAAAAAATATATATTGTGAAAAATTGTATCAAATGTGTACTTAATGACTATTGAATTACTCTCTACGTGCAAAATGCAGTATTTTTATTCAGTTTCCTCGAGTGGGATTCTATAGGATTTTACAATGGTTCCTCGTATTGAGCGATTGTTTATTGTCACAAAAATCTTAATAAATGTATTCACTTATTAAATATTAATTTTGACATGTACGTGGGCTAAAATTTTAAAAATAAAATTTAAATAACTAATTTTATTTAAGTATATAACTAACCTAGTTGAAGCTCAGTCAATAGTCATGTGTAAGTTAAATTATAAGTTATTTAAAAGCTTATTTAATTTTGGTATTTTATTCTTATAAAAATTTCATACACTGAAATCAAGTAAGTGAATTTTGTCGTTCTAAGTTAAGGAAAAAAAAAAATGCATTCATTTGAACGTATTTCCATGTTGTGAGCAGGGGCAAATTAGTCATGGTATGGAGAAAAATTAGGTGATTAGGCGAAGGGGTTGGTGAGTTAGTCACGTGTTGAACGAGAAATGTGAAAATATTTTGTTAATCCGTGAGCATTCAATATTTTCATTGTAGTGCAATTTACTTGATTGGTAGGTGGGACAAATATATTATTTTATGTAGAATATTACGTTTTCCTGACAGGAATATTCTCTGCAGGTCACCCAGTTCAATAGTTTGTTGCATATTGGTCACTTTGGTTTATTTTAATTTGATTATTCAACTTACGTTTTTCGTTTTGATTTTTTCACGATAAAGACTAAAACCAAGGTTCAGTCTCTTATAGCTAAAATAATACGTGATATAACACTTATTTGACCAATTGATTTTTGAGTAAATTGAAAATTGAACCTTACATAAATAAAACAGTGTTCATTAAACGTAACAAATGATACGTTACATATTTGTGAGTAATATGAAATTGTGGTTTGTTGATCACAGGAGAAATTGTCAAATAAAAATATGAAAACGTAATTTGATGATCAAGTGAAATAAATTTGAAGTTGGGCTGATTGAAGTATAAATTGAGCGATTCAATAAAATGATTCCTTTTATTATCTTTTTTCATTGAATATGGTTATCTTTTTTCTTTATTACGTACAAGTCTATTGACCATGATTAACATGGAAATCTCCGTTTCATGCATTTATTTCTTAATTTTCAATTATGCCATAAAACCCAATATCCTGAATTATATTTTCAATTTATGGTTGGTCAACTAACAAACTATTTTAAAATTTCATCATTTTTAACGAGATTCTTACGAATTCTATAAAAATCTATTCAAATTTACGAAATTTATTAGAATTTATAATTTTTAAAAATTCATTAAAAATCTAATTGAGTACACCTAAGTAATGGTATGTAGCACCGCTAATGTCTAACTCATTTTGCATACAAAATCTCATTTATTAAGGTGTAAAAAGTAGTTGAGTACTTAAATTCTATTGTACTAATCACTTTTTTTCAGTTCAAATTTACGGCCAAATAAATCTTTGATATGGTTAGAGAAATTGGCGATTGGTCCAATACTTTTGCTCATCTTGTATTTTTTGTTTAGACATTTAATCTTGTAACAAATGATCTCAAACATTTGCATTCTTAGCACAACTCATCTTTTCCGTCCCAAAAAAACCGTTAATTTTGTGTGTAAAATGTTGTTGCTCTTATTTTATCTTTTTTTTTAAAGGATAAATTTGTCGGATCAAAATAAAAAAAGTAATAAATTAAATTTATAAAAAGAAGAAAAAGAATTAATAGGTCATCACGTTCTTCTCTCACACCTCATCATTGCCGACACCTCCTTCGATCACTTGTGTGAGACGCAGAAGCAGATGATTGAAAAAGGTGCTTTGATTTTCTTGAAAGGCCTATTGAACATGAAAGTTTCAATAAAAAAAAACAAGCTTCAATTGATGCTTTGAGTTAAATCATTTGATGTCATCCCTTTTTCAATTCATTTGACTTAAATCTTCGATGCATGGGCAGACGCACATGACCCCGCACATGGGGTCATGTGGGTCAAGTGACCCCATAAAAATTTGACTCCTCTGATTTGTTAGTAAAAATCACCAACAACAATAGAGCTTTCAGGTGTAAGATAACAATTTACATGTTGGATCTTTAGAGCCTTTAAATGTCTAATGTTCGATTTTGTTCGTCGTATATAATATTTGATTGAAATTAATAAGTGAGTTTTTTTTTTCCCTGTATTATATAGTTGGTTTTGTATGACTTTGACGGTTGAATATGATTGGGAAGATGAGCTTGTCATTAAAATTAATATTTTAGATGGAGAGTTTGTTGGAGTTCAAGATTTAGGCAATTTCGAGTTTAACGAAATTTGACATCTTAGACATAATTGAGTTTGTTCTTTGGTTGAAATATGTTAAAAATTGGATGTTTGGATTA
The DNA here is from genome assembly GCA_903798325.1 of Fraxinus xanthoxyloides. Lineage (NCBI taxonomy): Eukaryota > Viridiplantae > Streptophyta > Magnoliopsida > Lamiales > Oleaceae > Fraxinus > Fraxinus xanthoxyloides. The sequence continues at coordinate 12,874 of CAIGRL010140486.1, forward strand.
ACAAATTATTGCGCGTAAATTTTAATTTTAGTTTCTCGCAAAACCTTTACTTGCATCCTTGATTTCTTGCAAAATATGAAAATGCATAGGCTACAATTGTAATAGTATATTGATTTATTTTCATTAATATTATTTTTTTAAAAAAAATACATTTTAATTTTTGACCCCATAATACAAAATGCCCTGTTTCAATAACCTTCTTTGATTTACAATCGTTCTTCGCTTCATCCATTTTACTCGAATTCGAGAAATCTAACAAAAGCAAATAAATTTCTCCCTGCTTGATACTTGAAAGTAGAAACCTAAACTACTAATACCAGAAAATGGAGTACATATATCAAGTAGTAGGAAAAAAAAATACCAATTGAAAACCAGGAAAAAACTTGAAAACCCAGATTTTAGTGAATTCGAACATATTTGATGCTTGCTAAACTAGGTCAGAGAAGAAAATTAACTGCAAATTGAGGACGGCGGGCTGATGATTTCCATATTCTTTGGAACGCTTGTATTGTGAAATCCCAAATCGTCACAACTAATAATTTTAAGAGTAAAAGTATCATCCCGCAAAAATAAGTTTTTTTTATTAAAATTATACTAATTCATTGTCGAACTTGAATGTAACCAAAACAAAAGAGATTTTTTGAGTTTTGTTCAGTTAACTACCAATATTATCCTATTTATTTTATAAAGTTATGTGAAAACTATACGTGAAAAGGATGGGTTGAGATTCTGAATTTACCTATTATACTTCCATTTCAAATTTCGACCTATGTTTTCTAGTAAATTTGTGTATTATTGACAATCGGTAATCCAATTTTATTCAATTACATCTCTCGAGGTAAGTCAAACCTATTTCTAAGCACGACCTAACAATATCCCCATCACGAATTCATTTGCAAAGTAATGCATTCATTACACGATTACCCTTGTGTTTGTACAAGTCATAAACTATTATTGTTAACGCTCTATTGAGCCTTGTGTTGATATTACATTTTTCTAGACTTATTTCGAACCTTCTGAAAACAAAAATAAGCAACATATTATCTAAATGGCGATCAAACATTCAAATAATTCGTTAAGCATGCAATATCAATCAATAACACAAATTAACTAAATAAACGGTCTTCAAATTAAAATGATAACTTAATGAATTTTTTAAAAAAATAGAATTAAATTTTTTCAGTACTATGTTTTATATTTACTTTTTGAGTTGAAGGATTATAGAATAAATAAGTTTTAAACTTTTTTTGGGGTCAAATAATTAAATTTTAATAGAGATACAATTAATATATTACTAATGGGCTCGTTGGATAGCTCGTAATTAATCATCTATTTTAGGCTTGAGAAGAAGTTGATTTAGATAATCGAGGCCCAAGTTCTTGAGATCGAAAGACATTGTCTTAAATTGTAATTTATTCGAATTAATTATTGAATTTAGAATTTAAGGGTGACGTGTGTATAAAGCAAGTTATTGGTAAGTTGTTAATTGTGTTTTATTAAATAAAGATTTTGTATTAAAAAAAAAAAAAAAGGTAATAGGGTAGCCACGTATGTATGTAGAGTTGTTGAAAGGTTGTCAATTAATTTTATTTTATGGGGATAGGTTGCCATGTGTACGTTGTATGTGAAAGGAAGTAAATCTTGATTGTAAGGAGAGATTTCTCTTCGGGGTAAAACATGACATTTTACATATTT
>CAIGRL010140569.1:0-13786 GCA_903798325.1 Fraxinus xanthoxyloides
GCTATTAACGTGTTATCTGACAACTCAACATCTAACTCGGACCCTCCTGCATCATATTGTGACTCCAATAGTATAATCTTCCACATTGAAATGAGGAATAAGAGACCGGATTCTTCAGATTTGCCGGGATTTTCTTTTCAAAGATGTGTTGCTGCTGTTGTATCCTGATAACAATTTCTGTAATGTTTGAAAGCTCGGGTACCAGTTCAGAGGCAAGCAAAGTTGGGAATTATATTATCAAAAATACTCAATCTTATTACCTTGAAAAGTTACTTCACATTATATTCCAATTTATACACACTAGAGGACACAGGGAAATGGATCATAATAAATGTGGCTATTACATATCCAAGAAGACACCTTAAATTACTCAATCAATTATTGGAATACTAGTAGACATTTGAATAAAATTGTTGGAAATATGACATTTTTGTTGTCACTTAATTAATGTAATTTTGGTTTAAATTTGGTTACAAGATTTTGGTTGAAGCCCAACTATGTAATGATGAAAATCAGGCCATATTTGAGCCTACTACAAGTAAAGTATGGCTGTCTAGTATGGTAGAAGTATGGGTAGTTGATAGATTAGTTGGTAGAATATCTTGTAAAATCTACCCAAACTTGGCTATATATAGTAGCCATGTAAAACCATTGTATGTATGAAGAAAATACAACAAAAATGTGGTCTTTAAAAGCTCTTGTTCTTCACCTCTGTTTCTGGTCTAAAAAACCAGCAGTGTATAAATAATATATGAATGTTATGTTTTTTTATTATGTTGATATCTGGTTTTTTCACTCCTCTTCGAACCAAGAATTCCAACATAAATAAAGTTCAGTAAATGATTCTTGAAAACTTCAGTGATCATTTATTTGGTTTTTTTCCCAACAAATAGCCTATTGAACTTTTTGCAAGGTTTAAGAAAGAATAGAGAACTCATTGAACATGCAATAATTCTATAAAAGACAAGACATAATCACCACAGTCAAAAGAACGCGGACAATTGTCACAGCATGTAAGATCTCCGTATTTAATGCAACCTCAGGATTCAAAGACTGCATCTTCCAACAAAATCAAAAATAGTCTACTTTAGTGATATGAACCCCACATGTTCAAGTATATAATAACAGATTAGACTGAAACTTAAACTCTTACAATGCATCGACAGGAAAAGTTTGAATGAATAACAATTTAGGTATGGCTAGGTAGAGTACTGAAGATTGTTTCATTTTATGATTATTTTTTACATGTAAAAGAGCTATACGGATGGCTCTTAGGGATGGAAAAAATTAGAAAGTTGGATGATTTGATCCTATTATGGTTTATTTTGACTATTTTATCCATTGTAAAAAGGCAGGTGGATGCACACGTTCTTGAATGGTGCTGTGCATGCAGGAAAATAATTTTGTATATCTTTTTAAAATTATATTTCTAAAAATAAACTAATGCTTGATTATGAAATGAAATACTTAATAACATGTCCAAAAACTTAAATTTTTTCCCAAAAAAAAAGTAAATGAATATTGTTCTTACGCCGTGCATGTGTGATGAACAAGAATGAGTATTTTGTTAAGATTCACTATTAAAAAAATAAAATAAAAAAATCAACGAACAACAGAATAGAACAAAACAGTGCTGGATCGACTTTAGAAGGATAAGAGAGCAAATTATAATATAATAAAAGTTGTACTAAGTTAAACCTCTAACGAGTATATAGCTCATCATTGGTATGAAATTAACCAAAAAACAGTTATATGAAAACTTATCAATGCTCGAAATATTCCGTTAGACAGAAAAAAAAACCAGCATTTGTACTGCGCTCCGCAAATAGCACATCCACCATCGTCAGCCTCTGCAGTTTCAACTGTAAATATGCAAATCTGGGTTATTTGTTTGAGAGCACTGTCTCGTGAACCTCTCCCAGCAACAACAGCATTCGTACCGCACTCCGCAAACATTTTTTTGGGATCATATTCTAACAGTATTTATATTTACGATAACAACTCTATGGAGGAATTCTTAGAAGAGAAACACATTCTACAATTGAAATTTCACCCTTAGCCCATGGAGACTCGAACCCAGTTCTACGGCCTAGTAGGATACTGCGGTACCCACACATTATCCATAATCAAATAAAAATAAGAAAATAGATCTAACAAAAAAATGCAGGAATATGAATGCGGTAAAAAAATATTGCACCTAACTCAGGTGAAAACAATATTTCGAAGCACATTCGAAAATAAAGATTAACACAAGCAATAAGGTGAAAGTGAACAAAATAATATCTTAATTTAATTCTTGATTTCCTAACTCCTAACTAGTAAATAAATAATCCTAATTCAAAAGGAGCAAAGCTGGAACAACATCAATACATTAGGATGCAATAGCCTATTGAACTTTTTGCAAGGTTTAAGAAAGGATAGAGAACTCATTGAACATGAAATAACTCTAAAAAAAATGATATAATCACCCAGTGAAAAGAACCGGGACAATTGTCACAGCATATAAGATCTTCATATTCTGAGCAACCTGAGAATAATTTGTTCCCAAGTAACCTCAGGATTCAAAGACTAGATGTTCAAGGATATAATAACAGATTAGATAGTGAAACATAAACTCTTACAATGCATCGACACGAAAAGTTTGAATGAAGAACTTCTGGATGACAATTGAGGCTGGCTAGGTAGAATATTTATGATTACCTTGACACCTAAAAGAGCTATATGGATGGTCCTTAGGGATGGTACATGTTCGTGCGAAATCGGCACGTGTACGAGATTGTTGACAAGTAATAAAATTATTGAGTTGAGAGTATTGTCCTAGGAATAAATTCAATTCAAGTTTACTAGTTTTATATAGAATTCGGATTATGTAACACAAAGAGAGTATGATTTGATTTATGATAAATTAATCTAAGAAATTTTTAAAAATGTGGTTTTTATCAATTTAGGGATGATTGTTTGGATTTCAAATTTGCCCATTCATATCTATTTTAATTCTTGATTTGTAATCTAGTTCCGTTCATACGTTCTTAACAATCAATAAAGCTAAGATATATAATTTTTGTTTCAAGGAAAATTAAATCTATCCTAATCATGACCCCAATCTATACCTAGCCGAATTCGAATTATTAGAATGCATTAAATTTTAGATTACTATATCTAACATGTATTGCACATATTTTAATTTTGTCGTGTTCTAAAGTTACTGGGAATCTCCCAACACAACAACAAGTAACTAATTATCTAATTGGTAGCCAAACAATTAAACAATGCAATAGGTAAATCAATCAATAAACACAAGAAATAAACTAAACTATTAGTCTTAAATTAAAATTAATAAAGAATTGGGTTTATTTTCATTGAATACAAAAGCGGATCAAACCTAACATATTAATATATAAGTTACAAGAAAGATAATTGAAAAATATCATTTGGATCATGAAATAATTTAAAAGATTCAAAATATATTGATCTTCAAGTCCAAAGTTCGAATTCTTCAAAATCAATCTTGAATGTGATTTACCTTTAATTCCTTGTTAGGGCTTTATCTTCTCTCTCAAAATATAAAAATTGGTGCCTTTCTCTTGATGAATTTGATGATACTATTATGTATGAAGAGGCAAGAGATGATTTTTTCAGTGTGTAGCCCTTGTTTAGTATTTATAAAAGTCGAATTTAAGTCAAGAAATCATCTCAAAGTTGTTACCAATGAGAGTTTGAATCAAGAAAGGAAATTGGCTAGTCAGCAAAAAATTTGACTTCAGCGTGTCTGCAGGCATAGATATTACAAATGCATAGGCATGCTGAATTGCTCTCGGGTCAAGAAAATTTGTGTCTTGTGCACGCACTCATGCCGGTTGTCGCGGTGTTGTCCTTAAGTAGCCTTTGATATTTTGATCATAACTCTTTCTCTTGATATCTGATTAAGATGATTCAAAGTGGTTAGGAAAGATAACTCAAAATTTTACAATTCACCTATAAACAAAATAATTCCAATTCGAATGTTTGCTATACGAAAAAATAGGTCTCAAGTTGAGGCTAAAAGCTAGCAGATTAACTTCTTCGTCTACAAATTGATTTATGAAAATACTTCAACTATATTTTTCTCAATTGACCTCCAATTGGTCATGTGTGATCTTCAATCATCATTTTATTGACCGAATCAACAATTGAATGTTAACACTTTGGTCCCCAAAATTTTGATTTCTTTCGTTTTTGTCCATTTTTCGTTCATTTTTTTTTTTCCAATTCCACCAATTTGCATTGAGTTCACTCATCCATATCACTAAAACATACTTTAATTTAGTGGTTTAGATAAGTTTACAAAATACACTTATCAAACACCCCTAAATTTAAACATTTGTTTGTCTTTAAACAAAACTATAGCCTAACTTAAGCAAGAATTTTATACACACATGGTTAGATAATTTGCCTTTGATTTCAAGATTGAAATATGTGTATTAAAATTATGAACTGTTACAAAATCACAATGCTAAAATTAATTTCTACTTATCCATTGTAAAATTGACGTTTGCATGTGAAAATTCACGTCAAGCTTCATAAATTCATAAAAGGATTCAAATCATAACCCTTAGTAGTCAAGTTTATCCTTTGTTCTCCCATGAGATTCACACCCTAATTTTTTTTTAATTTAACTCTCTCCTAATGTGTGATCTAAGGTTGAATTTTTATATGATACTAGATCATCATCCTCTCTAGTTGCAGTTCAACATATCGTCAAATACAAATGCTCCTTATTTTTTGTTGTTTCAACCTCCAAAAATCAACTAAATTAATAATCCGTTGTTAAATATCTAATTCTTTCAAATAAGTGTTGAGGTTTAATCAAAGCATGTAACAATATTTTTCTATTTTTTTTTTTTAATTTTCATGCTGTGTGCAAATTTCTTTCCACTAAACTTTGTAAATGACCTTGTAACAAGCTATTGGCTGATGACTCCCAAATCAGATGACTATAGGGCACAAAGTTTTAGATACCCTTGTAGGCTTAGTCACTCGTGTCATAAAATCAATGAATAGAAGTTTCACAATAGGACAATATTTTTTATTTTTTTATGCAATGATGAGTGTAATACCCTTATTAAACACTTATTCTAAAAAAATCAACCTATAACTTAAGACTTTCACCTAATTTTTCATCTTATTGACCTTAGACAATCCGCACAAAATTTAGCACACATAGAATCCACATTCAAGTCAACGTCTTCCTACAAGAGCTCAGTCCCCCCAAACTATTGTAGAATTGGTTTAAGGATGTATAAATTAGTGGTTATCTGGATTTGGTATATATGGTCCACTAAATAAATATGTTTTTCAACCTATTCAAATTTTGAATCAAAGTATTCTTTATGATGCAAAACATAAATTTTGTACTCAAAAATATCAAGTCTCACATGAACAAACATAAATCAACTCACATGCAATTTTTCACAATTTAGAGTATAACACATTGTTCCAAATATATGCATCATAGTAAGCAAATTTATGTAACCCACACAAGCACAGAAAAATAAAAATAAGGCCTAAAATATATTTTTTTTTTTAAATTTCAGATTTTTCCCCCTCAAACAAGCACACAATCCGATAAAAACTAAATGTTTTTTCCACCCCAAACTTATAACGGACATTGCCTTCAATGTCTAAAAATATACTGAGCAATATATAAAAATTAAGGATAAAGAAGAGAATTAAGTACTCCCTGATATATATTTGAAGGTGGTGGATATATTGGCATGAAAATTATGGCTCACTTTGAATGTCCAAAAATAAATAACCGAGAGGGATGAATTAGTTTATTGAAGTTTTTTCCAAAAATTAATCTAAACTCAAGCAAATAAAGAGTAAATAGTTTAATTCAAATAATAAGCAATAATAAGCACAAATATGAAGGTAGTAGGTAGAAGGGAAGAAATGATGCAAACTATATAATTGTGGAGATTTGATTCAAAGCAACGATCTACGTCCTCCGTTATTATCTGCAACCTTCAATGCATCTCACAGCAGCGGCGCCTTCACAGTCCACAGGAACATTAACAGCTACTTCCAGCTTCACAGGTCAAGAATCGGAGCAACAGTAGCATCAGCACTATTCATCAACACCAAAATTCAATGGAAGCAATCGGGATCCTATCATATTGTTTCTACTGCTCCATTGAAGGTGGTGGTCGAAACCAATGTTCCAATCTTTAAATTTTACAAACCTAAGTTCTGATGCTACTAACTAATTAGCTAACTAACTAATATAGTTCCTCCTATAGAGCTACTACATATCCCTAAGTTACTCACCGGTCTCATGATCCATTTGCGGGTATGAATCTTGTGAGTTAGATCTTTAGATATATATTTAATTAATTCTTTTTTTTAGGTCAAGTTCATCATGTGCAAGTGGGAGATGTTGAATATGAACTAGTCGCCTGCCAACCCATGTAGAATGAAATGGACTGGAAAGAGAAGTTATTTTTTTATTTTTTGAATCCCACCACTCAATAACCAATATAACATTCTTCTTTTATTTATTAGTAAACGTGAAGGTGGGAAAATGGTGCAAAAATGAAAGACATGAAATCATCATTTTTGGGAAATCAATCATCACATAAAGGGCATTTGGATTGTGACAAAGGAACTCTTCCGTTCACATAGAGTTTTGGACCAGGAAGTACGATAACAGGAATGACAATACAAGTAAAGACAAGGCAATTGAATCAATCAATTTTATTTTGAGATTTCTTTAACTTCATGTAAGTTCCAACAACAAATATTATCCATTGTTTCTCCAACCAAACGTGTTCATACATAAGTTAAAAAATAAAAAATAAGAATATTTGCCCAGACCTTTTCTTTGTTGGCTATCCAAGTTTATGGGCTATAGGAAGTGGGCTTTCAAAATTAAGCAAAACCATGATTTTAGGATTTGATTATTATTAAGAATTTTCTTCAAAAATCAGGTGTTAATTATATACAAAATATATATCATTAATCATTTTAAAACTACATTATCAAATACTATATGGTTAGAATCCTCGACTTTAAGTTTAATTATCATCTTTAAAGGATTTCTAATTCACAAAATCTAGAGAAAGTATCAAATTATTACCAATTAGATTCAATTTTCTCAATCTCATGTTCTAAATGAAGCCTTCAACCTCGAAATTGTGTCACAATTCTCACACGAACTACATTTCCAAAGTGACATGTTTTAGGTCACATTAAGATATGAAGTCCCAAAATAGTGTCACATATTTATGAATGGATGTCACAAACACGCAACATTATAATGTGGGCAAGAAGGTAACAATTATTTATTCTGTATTTCACCACTACATTTAACAAATGTGTACAAATGATTGTTTTATGCTGTATTTCACCACTACATTTAAAAATTGTGGCCAATCATTCTGGAGAAAATGTGGGCAAGAAGGTAACAATTATTTAGAAGAAATCATGTTGGAAATTTGTGGCTACTTTCTTCATCTATTCTAGATAATCACATCATGGAGGTTCAACATTCTATTTTGTGTTTTAGAATTTGTGGGAACATTTTGGGGCAGTTGGCGCCTTTTTTTTTTCTGAATGGGCATTTTTTAGGAAATAGGGAAGAATGGGCGTTTCCTTTTTCTGAACTGTCCAAAATAAATCACAACAATCCATTCCTCAAGTCTGAAGTCAGTAACAATAATTGCCCTATTCTTCTACCCTCGACTTCGACTAGGCGATTCTGGATTCCCGGTGTTCTCCCACCTGCCGCTGCCAGTCAAGAACCACGCAGCCTCAATGCTGTCTCTCGCCTCCCAATAATTTTATTGCATTCTTCTTCTTAATTCTTAAATGATTAAAAAATGAATCTTTTGCATTTTAGGGTTTTTAAATTGGGAAGAGATTGATTTTAGTTATAATTTGATTTATTTGATTAAGAAAATTAGATTAATTGCAATTGGATACTATGTTTTAAACGTGTGGACAGTGGACTAGTTGCCTCTGGCTGTGGTTAGGATTTTAGATTCACATTTGTGTATTTTGAATTTATTTGTTATTTGTGTTCTCTTTTGCTTTTGTTTTAATTCAGAAATATAGTCTAAAATGCTAATCGAGTGTAAAAATTTGATAAAAGTGACAACCTTTACATTATATGGTGTGTTATTATCATTTATGAGCATGTTTGAGCTCCAATTTTGTTTTTTGTTTTTTAATGAAAAATGCATTTTGTAGTAGTGATTTGATGAGAATGTGTGATTAATAAATAAGAAAAAAAAATTGGGTTTGCCTCTTGATGATCTCAATATAGGGGGCTGGCCCAAGCAAGAACCCCAAGGATGTCGAGGTCAATTTGGCCACGAGCCTCATGATCTCTTCGGTCATGTCTCCTCGGGCTCAGCGTTTCCTCGCCCCAAAAGCTCTTCCTCGAGTTTACGGCCAAAACCTCATGCCATGCAATCCCTAATTTATTATGACTATCCTTCATCTCAACGCTTATCCAACTCTAAGAAACAGGGTCCTCCTGCTAGTATGTTACCCCATGCTAGAAGGATTCTACAACCAAAACTCCATCTTTATCCAAACACATAAGCAATACAAAACCAACCAAGTTGCAACTTCGAAAAACGATAGAACTCCTATGGATCTTAACAGTGTAATCCTATTAGGAATACACTACATATCTCTACAAATACTGAAAGTACGTTTTCCACACGTAGTTTAGGATACAAACATGGATAATTGTTAATAAATATGTGAAATACAGCTTAATTCGATATAATTTGAGCTGTGCAGGACAATAAAGATGAATATGGCAGAAATTAGGATAAAAATGGAAAAAAGACTAAAACGCAAGAAACCCAAAGTTCAGGATCAAGATGCAAATAATCATAAGATGACCCGAAGGAGGAATTAAACATGTGGAGGTGTCTAGGTCGAATTGAGCTAAGGAATGAATTGTTGTTTGAAGAAAAAGAAGAAGAGAAAAGAGGTCGAGAAATGTGGAACAAAATTCAAGGACCAAATTGCAACATTTTGGAAGAGACACAAGCTATGCGGTCGCATAGCTTAAATCCTATGCGCTATGCGGTCGCATAGGTGACTTCCATGAGAGCTTGCATTTTTTATATCATACGTGTACGATATCGTAACAAGTAATATAGTGAACCTTTGAGTCCAGATATCGTTCCCACGAGGATTATATTTGAGACTTAATCTAATTCATCTAACCCTTTTTTGATGAAAGTAAACGAATAATAGATGGTAATGGTTGTGAATATTATTTTTTGGTGAAATAATAAACTTAAATCAATGGAAAGTATAAAAAGATTTCAAACAACGATTTATAAAAGATTGTAATATGTAATGAATATTAGGGCAAAACAAGTTCATCTAATGATTACATCAATTCTTAATTCAAGATTCTAGCCTAATGTAATCTTCGATCGAATCCTTCTTTTGTATTCAATTTACCCCTCTTGAGTTCTCATTAAACCTATTTAACTAATTTAATTCCATATTTCTATGCGAATTATTCTTAGTTAAACGAATTATAGTTCTAAGATTCCTATAACGACCGCAATAATTAGTATAGTTATCTCTACACGTTATACTAATTTATCGAATTTTATTATATGGTCTAAATCTCAAACTCACTTCTCAATTCGTAAGAGACTCACAAAATTATCAAATTATTGATCGGGTAATTTAATATATTAAACTCATAATAAAAACAACACATAAAAAGAATAAACCACATAAATCTTGAAATTAAATAATCAAGGGTCTGAAAAGGACTACATTGTTCGCCCTAATTTAAAGTTTAGTTAAACATGATGTAAAAGAAAAAATAAATAACTATGTTTGAATACATCACCGGATTAATTGAATAAGGATATGAAAAATAACTACCTCTTGCACCAAGCTCTTCTTTCGCTTCCAATCTTTACTTTAAACTTGAATCCCGCGATGAGTTTCTTATCTTGATTTGGCTCTTCGATCTCATTATATCTCTCTTTTTTCAATGTGGAAAACCCCCAATTCGTGCTTTTTTTGGTCTATTTATAGTTCCATACATGTTCTTGGCCAAATTACATCATTTTTCTGGCAACCCATTCAGTCAAACCCTAGAATTAGCAGTGCAGCGCCTAGGTGCTGCCTTGCTACAAATCTTCGGCCTACTAGTGACAGGGTGCTGCCTTACTGCCCTTTTTTTCCTTATTTTGTGGCACTTGGGCCCTCCTTTATGGCACCTAGGTGCCAATTTTCTGTCCATTTCTCCTTGGCTAGCTTCAACACCTCCCTTTTCACCTAATCACCATACCTTCAAAACAACACTAGCACACACATTTAAAACGTTCTATAACCATAAAAATTAGGCAAACAATTAAGTTAATTTGGTATAAAACTACACACTCATCAATCACTATGTGTTCGCATAGTTAAGCAAATTAATGCAAATTTTTGGTTTCTTATTTTGATTGAAAACTTATGGAAACAAGATTTTTGTCATGTATTTAAGCCCTAGATTCATCCAGAATGCAAGGGGAGACATTCATAAAGGTTTGGAGAGAGGAAAAGAGGCAAGAACACAAAGAAAAACACCATGACGCGAAGATTAAATTCAAGAATCAAATTTGTGATATCGTTCTTCATTGATTTTCTTTGTTCCACCATACTAGGCTAGATTAATTCTTCACTACGGTTAGATGAACTATGTAATATGTTTCTTAAACTTTAGTTTTACAATTCTTGACATCAAAAGCACGTTTTGGATATTTGAATGATTTATATAAATTTATTTTTCTCCATAATTATTGTAGACGTAATTGTGTGAGTTTGGTAGCTTGTTTCATGTATTCAAAAGAGGGAAAATAGGTTCGATATGGTATAAATCATCATAGGGTCCGATAGGGGATAGAAATATACCGCTATGCCCTGTATGAATCATTAATTGTACACAAAACTCATGCATTATTGTATATTCGCATCCGTCATAAAGATATAGTCAGATCATATATTGGAATATGTTTAACTTTGCTCGAGAGAGACTGTTAAATGAGTTAGAGCATTGATTCTTCAATATTTCCAATCATGTGTCAAAGTTTATAACTAGGTTTAGAGAAGAATACTCTATAGGGATTTGTGATCTTAGTACATTCATCATACATTAAAAAACCTCACTTTGCATTCGACATCAAATTCATTAAGTTTAATTCATCACTAGTAATTGCATCCGCATTCCCATTTCAGTCAAAAGTTCATCATAATAAACAATACATTTTTGTTGTTTCGGTTAAGGTCACGATAATTTGAACTATAACTAATCAATCATTGTGGGATGATATTCGGACTCAAAAAGTCCACTTTATTACTTGTAACGAACCATACACTTGCGGTGATTTTAATTCGATATATTTTCATGAAAAAGTTTTTGGCGTCGCTGTCGGAGATTGAATTTAGTTTAATTTTAATTATTTTGACACTAATTCAAACATTATTTTTTACTTGTATTTATTTTGTTTTAGGTAGTTATTTTTTTAGTAATTTTTATAAGTGCTACTTTTGATCCTCTTTCAAGTCTTGTATGTGAAGGTCGCTTCACGATGACTTGATTTCTGCTGATCCAGAAATCGAATGCACCTTCCATCATAGGCAAAGAGAAGTAAGAGTGGTACAAAAAATGGCTGATGTGTAAAACGAACAATTGGTTCAAGTCAATGAAGCGAAAATTGTTGATGAGGAAAACATGCTCGTTGGGGATTTTATGATGCCGCAAATCATTCAGAGTCAATCCAGCATCGTCTACCCTCCGTTTGGGCAGCCCAACTTCCAGTTGAAGACCAACATCATACATCCATTTTAGAATGGACATTAGTTTTATTGCAGAGTTGAAGAAAACACACATACACACGTCTTTCGATTTTTGGAGATGTGTCAACACTTGAGATATCAGAGTATCTCAGATGATGCTATCAGACTTGCTCACTCATGCATTACGTGATAAAGCATTGGAGTGGTTGGATTCTTAGCCTATTTCCAACATCAGCACTTGGAATGACTTAGCTCAGAAATTTTGCACAAAGTTCTTTCCACCGGCCAAAATTGCAAAATTGATGCATGACATCTCAATTTTCTGTCAAGGTGAATCAGAATCATTTGATGAAGTTTGGAATCGTTTCAAAAAAATGCTAAGTGTCCTCATCACGGTTTTAGCGAACAACTCCAGGTCCAATATTTTTATGCGAGATTGCTTCCATCATTCAAAAGCATGGTGGATTCTTCGCCAACTGGTTCATTATCAACAAAATCCATTGATGGCACCTTGAAACTATTCGAGACAGTGGCGACTACTTCAGGAACGTGGGCTTCTGAACGAGTAGTTCAAAGGAAGGTGCCGGGTCTTTAAGAGGTATATGCTTACTCAGCTTTGACAGCGAAAATGGACTCGTTATTCCATAAGGTAGAGAGCATATCAGAGACTGCCAATGATGTACAAACCAAAAAATCAAGCTATGAAGAGTGTGTTGACCTATGGTTGATTTCATCCTCAATGTTTTGATTATAACAAACAAGATTAATATTGTTTCTAACAATTGATTTTGAGTGATGATAGTTCAATGTTAAAATCTATCGAGTATTGCCAAAATCAACACATCATAAATCGGACTCGAAATGAATAGCAAAGTGAAAGTTAANTCAACATTCTTATTAAGTTTCATTCCTCGATAGTGGCCTGAGCATTTTAGTTTCCTTTACTTTACTAGTGTCAACATGAGCAACTTCTAATGCATGTTAAATGTCATATGCGGAATCACTCATGCTAATACAATTAAATTCATTTTTATTTAAGAAATAATAAAGTAGATTTTTATTAGCATTCAAGAATAATTTTCTTTTATCATCTTCATCATATTCCTCTCTAGATTTTGGAATGGTTTGATCAGGTTGCCATCAATTTTAATAGTCTTAGTAGGCACATAAGAACCATATTCAATAACTTCCCATATATTATAATCTATTGATTAAATGTATATCGTCATCCTAACTTTCCAATAATTATAACAAAGATCAAAATCAAGACTATTAAATTGGGCTCATAAAGAAGGTCAAGATTGAAGTCAAGCATTAAAGCCAAATAATGAAAAAAACTTCGAAGCATGATCAAATACTAGACTTTCGAGATCATATGTAAAGTTATAACACTTTGATCTTTAGTAATGAATAACAATAGCTCAAAAATCATTTGGTGCAGAAAGTTATTTTCATATCACTTACATAAAATATTTTTTTATCAAAAGTAATATCTATTTTTAAATAGCTCAAAAATAATTTTGTGCACAATATTATTTTCATATCACTTGCATAAAATATTTTTGATCAAAAGTAAAATTGATTTTTCAAAGTGATACTTGAACTTAGATCACATCTCAAAAAAAAGTCAACAGTCAAAGTTAACGGTCAACCAGACATCCGATATTTAGCGGACGTCCGGTATGGCAGTAACGGTCAATTTTTTGACCGTTCTGATGCAACGGCTAGATGATTGTCCGGTACATAGCAGACATCCAGTACGATGCGTCCGGTAGGATAGATTTTTACCCGTTGCATTGCTATAAATACCACATCTTCTTGCATTCAAAATCGACACTTCTAAGAGCATTATAGAGGGGTTTTTTTGAGATAAAATGATCTTTACTCTTCATTTATCTTTATTAATTTATTTTCTTTGGAAAAACTATTAATTGATCTTATCTTTGAAAATCATTTATCTCATCAAAATTTTTCATTTCTC
>CAIGRL010140571.1:0-14130 GCA_903798325.1 Fraxinus xanthoxyloides
TATGCCAAAATCTAGGGTTTTATTTTGCCCTTAAAGTACATATTTTTTTAAAATATTTTTCTTTCGTTTCCGTTTCTGTAAATTATCAATGGTCGATCGTCCTTCAAGTTTTCGGAGGTTTTTTTTTTTTTTTTTTTTTTTTTTATTTTTGGGTTTTTTTTTTTTTTTTTTTTCATATCATTGATCTGAAGTTGAGGACGATGTAGGGATGAAGCGAATGAAATCCAAGAAATAAAAAAAAAAATGATTTTATGTAACCAACCCCAATTTGATGGGAGAGCTAGTGTGCGGCGGATCTAAGTTGAGGAGATCAGTGTAGAATTTAATAACATTTTATCAGAAACCAAGAGGATGCAATCTATGTTTGTAATAACCAAGAAGCCTACACGCCGGGGGGGGGGACAAATTATAATCATAAAGGGAAAATAGCTTTCTAGTGCAGCCCCCAAGGATCACAGCTAACATTCAAATCCCAGCTATAAACATAAAAAAATAGGCTATGCAAAATTCAACTACCTAAGTCAGATTTGAATGTATTAGCCTTATCTTTAAGGGCCTGTTCACGAGTTTGGAGTACCTATTAGCGTTTTTAAAGTAACGATTTTGAGCGTTTATGAAAGGATTTAATAGAGAGTTTTAAAACAGCCCAACCCAAGCTTAGAAGTATATTAGTCACTGGTTCTGAAAGTCTTTTAAAAGAATAAAATTACACACACACACGTATACGTGTGTATATATATCCTTTCGTGAAATTTCAATATATATAGTTTCTTGTATGAAATTTTTTACTCACAAGTGATATTTTATTTATAGGTAATTTTCTTTACATATGAGTTAATATTTAACTTTTTAAGTTAAATATTTACTTAAAATTTTAAGTGAGCATTTTTTTACATATAAATAAGCTTTACAGTTACAATTTAATTTTGTACTTATAAGTAACTCTCTATATTTTTTAAGTAAATATTTGGCTGATTAGTAGTACTTTTACCTTATAAACAAATTTTTACACAAAAATAATTTTTTATCTTATAAGTAACATTTTAGTTATAAGTAATTTTTTACTTATAAATAATTTTTTTAGTTAATATATTTTTATTTACAAGTTAGTTTTAAACAAAATATGTTGGTTGGAAATAATTATTTTATAAGAAGCAAAATTAGAAGAGAATATAAGAAAAGACCAAAAACCTCCGATTTAGTGAGTTGAGAAAACCAATCAAAATCACGCAACGCTGTTTTTGAGTGGTTTTTAAACCATCCAAAATCAGTGCCCAAAAAAACTAGCAAGTATCGCTTTTTTCAACCCCTCATAAACGTTATCACTCAAAACCAGTCAAAATCGATATAAAAAACTCCCAAGCAAGCACTAGGTCTTTCTCATATGCTTTGGAATGGAGGTCGCACCTCCACTGTTATGTTTGTCCAAGTTGACATCCCTTCTCCCCCATTTGTGATTCTAGACGTAAGGTGCCATGTCCCTCTCCCTTTTGTACTTCAATTATCAATATATATATAGCCCGTGTTTAAGCTTTATTAAAATGAGTTTTTGGGGAAATGTGTTTTGGAATAGTGATTTTTTTTGGAAATTAAAAAATAAGAAGAAATTTTGAATTTGTGTAAATATTATTTTATGGGAGTGTGTGGTTGACAATGAATTTTGAAAAAGGAATTTTTTGAATAATGGAGCCGAAACAGGGGCATACATACATACATATAAATAAAATTATTTCGCACCCAAATTACCTGAGAGTTTTGACGAATGGGAAGTCCATGGACCTGATACTGAAATATCAAAGTAACACAATAAGATATGCATTGTAAAAAGGTTGTAAACCAGAAGAATTAAGAACGCAACAAATACTGACCGAAGGTGATTGAGAAGTTTGTTGCAATGGCCTGATCGGGGTTTGGAACTGTGCCTGATATTGACCTTGAAGGTTTGTTTGGGTCTGAGGACCTTGTTGTCCAGACAGTCCTTGTGACTGAGACGGCACTTCACATTGTTGGATAGAAGGCTTTTGTTGCTGTTGCTGCTCATTGAGTGTTAACTCTTCAGGTTTTTCCCACTGCCAAAATCAATAATTATGAGAAGCCGTGTTGCTAGGAAACTGCAGATAGATGGTAAGACTTTTACCTTGCTTTCACCAGTTGTACTGTTGTAATAATATTTGTATCCATCAGGAGAAGTATGCTCTGTCCAGTTACATTTGACAGGAGCCCCAACCAGTGCCACAGCTGAAACAGAAGGCAAAGCAGATGTGGGAGGAGCTACATATCCTGGTTGGACACCAGCAGTACTGTTAACCGTCTGTGATGCAATTCCAGCCCAAGACTACAGAAGAACAATAAGCAATATTAACATGACATGCACTCAACAAAATACGAAGGTAGCAAAATAACTCAAAAGTAGTGAGCACACAGATAACACCAACATTTACGTGAATGATTATCACTACACTGTAAACATCATGAAGATGATAATCGTTCAACACAAAAATACCAGATTGCTGGCATCTTAAAATCATGCTAACAAATAGGGATTATGGATAATAATGTTTTACTTCAAATCAAAGAACAAACTTGACTGGATTTCATATATCAAACTAAATATCTTTCAGGTCAATATAGGCATATGTTCATATATGGAGAAACTACCATGTTAAACTTTATTTTCAGAGAAAACTACCCAGAGATTCAACCCCCCACCCCCCCAAAAAAACAAAAAAAAAAGAAAAAAAAAAAAAAAANATTATCACTACACTGTAAACATCATGAAGATGATAATCGTTCAACACAAAAATACCAGATTGCTGGCATCTTAAAATCATGCTAACAAATAGGGATTATGGATAATAATGTTTTACTTCAAATCAAAGAACAAACTTGACTGGATTTCATATATCAAACTAAATATCTTTCAGGTCAATATAGGCATATGTTCATATATGGAGAAACTACCATGTTAAACTTTATTTTCAGAGAAAACTACCCAGAGATTCAACCCCCCACCCCCCCAAAAAAAAAAAAAATAAGGAAAAAAAAAAAAGATAATTCTCATATTTAACACAACTGATACCTGCTGTTTAGCGACCTCTGGACTCTGCTGCGCTGTAATACTCTGATTCGATGGTTGCAGCATCTGCAGCTGCTGTTGAAGCTGAGAGAAGGCTTGCTGTGATGACTGAAAGCTGGCCTCCAGAGTTTGTTTTTGCTGTGACAGCATCTGAGCCAACTGTGATTGTGATTGATGAAAAGGTTGAAACTGCCGAGCAGGTATTTGCTGTAAATTTTCCATCACTGATCCTTGTCCTGGGGCAGATGGTGCATTATGCTGCATCTGTGGTCGAGGAACGGTTGACTGCCCACTCAAATGAGGCAGCTGTTGTGTTTGTGGAGCCTGACTGTAAGGACTATGACCAGCTGAGTATGGCATGTGCATTTGACCCAATTGAGTGTGTGATCCATGCAAACTTTGTGTTTTGGAGAAAGATGCCGCATTCGAAGGTTGTAGCTGCAAGGAAGACGGCAAGTGTTGTCCTGATTGAGGTGGCCTCTGTATTGGTGATACTTGCAGACCAAAAGATGGAACTTGAGGCCGAGACTGATTAAAACCCTGGATTTAATTTCGATAATGAACAAATTTCAGTTTAGATGAAAATTATCTAAATATTAGTTGTTAATTAAGATTAGTCATTAATTAGAGATAGTCATTTATTAGGATTAGTCATTAATTTAGGGACGTGTTCGGTAGAGATTAAAATTGGATTAAAATTGAAAAAATAGCAATTATTGATGATTTTTATTAGACGAGTGGGACCCAATAACGGCTATATTTTCAATTTTAATTGGATTTTAAGCACGACCCGAACACGCCCTAGGTTTTTTAGTTGTTATAAATAAGTGTTGTAGCCTTAATGGCAAAGAAGTGATTTTTGAATTGAAATAAAATATCAATTATTAAGATCTTCTCAAATTTCTTAAATTCTTGGTATTTGATATTTAAAATTAACGAGTCCAAATTCTCTGTTTTCGTACGTGAATCAAAAAGTTTTTGATGTCCATATCTCTGGTATTCTTAAAAATCAACAGAATCTAAAAGGTGATCGCGTTGCGGGTATTCATTTGGAATCAACGGAACTCCGATAACGTGTTCGTATTCATTTGTTGCGGTATTATTTCTATCACTTCCACACTACATTTTCAAGTTTGAAAAATAATTATTCTACATACCATCTGTGACATAGGTGCAGAAGAAACCACAGGCCCAGAATGCATGCCATCAACATTGCCAGGAAGGCCACCTACAGAGCCCTGAAAGTTTATGCGAGCAACATACAATTTAAGTAACATCTGAATATTGGTGAAAAACAAGCAGCACAAAGTGGATATAATTCCTCAAGTTATTATATCTACAATAAATGCATGTTAGTGCAGAAAACCAACAATAATAGCCCACCCAACAAAATATGTGGATCCATGCATGCAAAAATCACAATTACTGTTTCAAGTCAAAACCTCTAAAGACAACCGTAACCCCATAGATATGGTTCATATAGCCGATTATACGCAAACAATGGAAACAAAATAATAGTCCTAAGAAAATCTTTAAATAACAAACCAAAACTTTAGAATCATGCAGCAACACAGTAGAACTTTAGACTTTAAATGTTAAATGTTCAGGCATGCTAAAGTTGAGATCAGAAAAGTTTCTAAATAGGAAACCCATCAGATAAATGGTGAATGCTCTTACTGGAGTAGAAGACACTATATCCCCAGACCTAGCAGGCAACTGATTTCCAAAACCAAGCATGCCAACATTAGAATGTGAGCCCAGATTTTGTGAACTAGCTGGAGGCCAGGCATTAGAAGGAATGCCGCCACGCAATGGGTTGCCAAGGTCAGCTTCTGGTCTGCAGAAAGTCCAAAAATGAGTTGAAGACAAAATGTTTATATATCGAAGGCATCAGAATGTGAATGTTTGGCGGTCATAAAGTAGGAAGAAGCTTAATGTAAACACAAGCAGAATAATATAAATGATACCTAGTCCCAGGTGCAGGAAAGCGAGGACCAAAACCAGAACCACCTCTGAGAAAGGAGAAAGAATAATGAAGTTTATCATACCAAAGAAAGAAAAAGAAAAAGAACAGAACTCTAAATAGGAGTTACGACGTAAGCCAAGAACAATCTGTTCATGCCATCAAAAGGTATCAAGCTATGTTGGAAGAAACATATCCATATTTATAAAGGGCTTAGTTAAAAATCAAAATTTATGAACATCAAGTCAAATCGTCGTTTCTGACTGGAAAAATTTGCACAACAGTTTAAAGACATGGCCAATGCACTTGTAAACATAATAGAGCTAAAACATAATTGCAAATAGCCAAAATGAAATAAACATAAAGCACGAGCAAAACCTTGATTCTCCAGGTCTAGGTCTCTTAGGATCAGCAAAACGAACAGTCAATGGTTGATCACACCCCTATGATGCAAAATGGAGTAGTAAGTCACTAACTTCGTGACAGGACCCAAAACAGAGCACCATTAGGAAAATTAAGTGAGCTTACTCTCATTGTATATATTCCATTGAGAGAATTAATTGCCGACTGTGCCATCTCTCTATGAGCATATTTGACAAATCCACATCCTTCCAACAATTTTATAGTACAAGTCAGGGGAAACCAGAAAATTAAGCGTCAAACGTGAAATATCCATCACAGAAAATAATTCAGACATCCTATTTCAGCAAAATAAGACTTCACCAAATGATAAAAATCTTTCCAGAGCTAAATCCTGAATAAGCACTATTCATGTTTGGGAAGCTGACTATAAAGAATCTTTTAAGATTTTTTTACTTTTTTTAAGTGATGATTTTAGTGGATTTCTTGGACTTTTAAAGGATTTGTATGGAATTAGTGAAATTTATAGACTTTCGTAGAATTCACGAGACTTTTGAAAACTTTCTTTTAAAATAGAAATCACTTGGATGCCCTCATAAAAGGTCAAGGATCGATCTCCATCCTGTTCACCCATGTAATAAAAAATATTTTTAAGGGAATTAAAAAAATTAAGTCACTTTAATTAAATAAAGAAATAATTAAAATATAAGAAATTTTTTATATAATATTTCAAGTATGTTTTAAATTTAATGACAAATCAGTCTTATTTTAATATAGAATTATATTACAAAACTGATCTTTTACATAAAACATTGGATGAAAAATAAAAATGTTACAGGAATTTTTAATTACAAATAACTTTTTTTTTTAAAGGAAATGAGAGCAAATATAACTGGCTGAAGAAAAAATAATAAACCTTTAACCATGACTATAAGGTTAGTAGAAGGGAAGAAGAAAGAGAATATTTAAAGGACAAAAAATATATTAAAAAACTCTTTGTCAAAGTCCCCTAAAATCTTGAGATGAATCAGAAACATATTTTTAAATTTTAGTTTTGTATTTTCTGCTTTAAAATTAGTACCCTAGAGACTTTTATAAAAGTTTTTAAAAATCATTAACATTTTGAATATCACAAGACTTTTAGAGATTTCTAAAAAATTTAATTAAATACACTGAAACTTTTAAAGACTTTATGAAAGCTTCTATTGAATATAACAAGACTTTTAGAGAGTTTTAAAAAGCCTATATTGAATGCCCCTAAACTTCTTATTTAAACCATTAAATGTTTTAAAAGTCTCGATTGAATACAACCCCCTAAAATTTTGAGTTAGAGCATAGTATTAGAAAATACAAGACATACCACGACTTTGCCTCATTTCATCTCGCATAAGATAGACATCTTCAACTCTACCATAAGCCAAAAAAATCTGGAAGAGTAGAAACCAGTATTAGAGCATCTACAAGACTCTATTTTTAAAGAACATCTTGATCATAATAGAGAGCATCTTCAAAATTTAAAAAGTAAACACTCGAACAAACTCTTTAATTTTGTTCTTTATTTTACTTTTCCCAACATTCATTTTTTTTTTACCTTCATTTTTCAACTAATATAATTTTTTTTTAGATGTTAAAAGCTAAAATATGAATAATTCAAGTAGTGGAACAATGAAACTTGCATTTTTATTAAATGCGATCTTGATAAAATACACAGAGTAAGTTTGGTTTTCCACAAAGTTAAATTAAAGAGTCCCTTGGAGCCTAATTTTAAGGTTTATGAGAACCGTCTCAACCAAGACTCCTCATCGGTGAACCACATCAAATGTTTATGGGAGAAAGAAATAATTTTAAAAAGAAAATTTCATATAGGATCTTTCAGTACAAAAATGCTATTTGAGATTGTGGTTGATGTGCTCTTACTAGTGGGGGCACCCAAGTCTAGTGATCAGAACAACTGAAGAAGAACACTAGCCCAAGTACAAAGATAAGGAGTTACCAAAAGTATTAAATTTTCCAACCATCACTAAAAATTACAAGTCAATTCAAATAAAGACAATCAATTTTAGATGGAGAGGTATATTGATGGGAAAGGGGAAAAAGAAATATGCTTATAAAGATGTAGGCACTAGCTTTACATTTCATATACTTGCAGGCAGTAAGATATCAATACCATAAGATTATAGAAGGTAAAGAAAGGATAAGCTAGCTCAAAAAAATGTAGAGAGCATACTTCTTCAACTTCTTTCTCTGTAGCTTGTTTATTCAGAGAACCAACAAATAACTTATACTCAGTCGCCCCTGCAATGGGAGGGAAAAAGAAAAAGAGCAAGAAGATAAACATCAATTCATAGAAAGTAAACACTCTGAAACTGCTAATCTTCCACAAAATTCGCTGCCAAAAGTTAAGGGTGAAGAAACACTACAGAAGGAACTAAAAGTGTTAAAGGAAGCTTGAAGTGTGAAAAAAATACAAAACTAGAATTTACTGCAAATCATAAGAAATCACCTAGCCGTTCTCGTTCCCCGTCGGCATATCTGACTTGGATAGGACCAACTCCCTGTAAAAATTATAAATGGATAAAGATTCCAGAAAGATAGGGAGCCAACTTGTATAGCAGGAAGGAAGAGAAAGAAGAATCACCCCAGGTATAGTATACTGGTTATGCAAAGCTCTAATAGCTCTATCAGCTTCTTCTGAAGTAGCATATTTAACAAAGCAACACCCTGCAGAAGTCAAAAGTATGTTTTCGGAGTTTATCAAGATACTCTACCTTCGCCCGAGAATAACACATGGATACAGTCGTGCAAAAGCTCAAAATAGTAGTACTTCTATAAGTACATCATGTGTTCATAGATGCATATGATCTATGGAAATGAACAAACTGCACAGTTACAACTGTGTTAGATCTTCACAAGATACCATCCTTCATTTAAGAGGATCCAATGATAAATGCTTTTGCACAGCAAATACCAGCACTACACTATCATAGCATTAGAGCAAGCAATGGAAAGAGGTAACAGAATAGTGGAAGGAGAGAAGGAATTTCATAACACAAATGCTTTAATCACCAGCAGCACAAGGAGGGTTACCAACGTAGCGTTTTGACTAATCATTAACTATTCTTCGGTATTCAACAGCCATTGCCAGAGAAATTCTCACCAACATTCAGCCATTCACCCCCTAGCAAGACCTTCTACATCATTAATGTTGACCAACATAAACCTTATAGTACAAGTGACAAAAATGTAAGAAAAAACTTATCCGACTGCTGGTACCAAAAACCAAGAACTTAAAGCAAAATAGAATCTAATTTTAAATACTTATCCTTGAGCATTATTAGCTGATTATCAAATTAAGTAATCACCAATTTTCCTGGTATGCAACAATCATCACCGGAGAACTCTTGTGACATTCACCACATGGCAAGACATTCTAGGCCGTTAATGTATTTTCCAACACAAACATTATTACAGTACAAGTGACATGAACGCTACATCCAAATGTCAGCATAAAAAACAAAGATCATGGTGCATCAAGAAAAATAATCGAATAATTAAATCAGTCTTAAAATTCAACACTAGAGTTAGATGACTAATTCCTGAGCTGTTAAATTGATTCAAGGAAAGCATAATTTATAAAATATTTGTACAATATCCTGCATACACAGAAACAAGACATGATAAACCAATTGAGGCACGTGACCTCAAGGCAAAAAGACGACAAACATTCAACGAGCAGCTCCAGCATGTATGCCCATTACAAGACCAATCACTTGAAATGTGCTACATTGCATGTAGTCCAGGAACAAAAGAGGACGAAATATAATAAAACCAATGTCCAAAATAATATGGGCATTGCACCACATAAATAAATGTCCCGGCTTTCACTAATATAGATTAGCAAAACTGGAAAAAATGGAATTTGTTTGTGGAAACAGAACCACCACCTAATGATAACACAGTTTAGTTAAGGACGCCTGAAAACATAAACGGTTTGATAAATATCAAATCATACAGTCAACGAAATACGATAGGGGCGCAAAGCCCGCCATAAAATTTTTGCTAATTCCTCATTATCCTTCCCATACAAGCCTAGAGATCAATAAAATTTGTTGTCTAGATAAGAAAAAAGGTCCATTCCACCTACTCCAGAAAACACAGAGAACCATAATAATCACACAACACATCTAAAAAAAAAAACAATTCAAACAAGAGGCCACATCCATCCATGAAAGAATACAGAAGTGAAACGTGAGTAAAAAGAGCCGACTGATTGAGTAAGACACAAACGGCTATTAGGATGAAAACAAGTGTTCGTGTCTTAAAAAACTAACTATCAACATTTTTCTAAGAGGGTGAAGAATGAGTACATCAAACTTGCGAGAACATAGAAATGAAGATGGCGCATGAGACAAGATGAGACGTATATCGACCACATCTCAGTTTACGAAATTAAAAATGATATGCTGTACGTTCTAAAAGCTATCTCAATCAGATACCTCCACCTTTAATGATATCATCATATGAAGGGCTACACCAACACACGAATAATTAATCTCATCCATTTAACGATCTCCACTGACCATAACGATAAATCCAAAAAATATGCCCAACAAAATTTTAGGGCTGTACACTGTGAAGCAGTAGCTTCTTTCTTTACAGTTTCCAATACAGCAGGAAAGGAAATTAATTCAGTGACAAATCTCCATATCTGTATTCAAACTTAATTAATACAATAGCCCAGCTCGATCTGCAATCATATACGAACACAGACAGAGAGAAGAAAATAGTAATCAATGATCCAGTCACCATCAAAATTAAAATGAAACCAAACATATAAATGTTGCTTCTGTCAAAATTCATGAGTCAATGCATCCAACATCACTATATTACTAAAACCACAGTACGGCAAACTGATACTTACTAATAAAACCACAGTATGGCAAACATATCGAAATTCATGAGTCAATGCATAAATATGAATTTGGCCAATAACATACATAAATATGAATATTTAGCTTAATCTCCTGTTGCATGCATATCTTTCAGCATGATGATAAGAACAATACAACAAAATACCCAACAATATATAAAAGCACCGACAATCAAACTTTCACGTGTGGTCCTGATATCCATATCACTCCAAGTTTCGTCATCACAACACCAAAGCCGCATCCAACCAACAAAATCATAATGCTGTAGAAATAATAATTGACCACATGGTTTCAGTTATAAAGTACATAAATCAGAACAGTTTTAGCAGGAAAACCAACTCCTGGAAGCTTTGATACTAATTCTACAAGGAATATGTACGGAGCCCCCTATCATTGAATCAAACAAGAACGAGCAATACATCCAGTTGGTACGTGCAAGGCGTCGCAAGTATAACATAAAAACCCATAATTCAATCATAAAAAACTTAACTTCAAAGATAAATATAATCAACATTGCAGCAAGCATAAATGACTAGAAATACAATGATGTTTTCCATACAAATAAAAAATAAAAAAATAGGTCTTCAACGAGCAACCTTCGCCAGACCTATGCTGGCCCAACAACAGAAAGATTGCAACCCATGTACAACGTACAGTTCTGGGTTCATAGCATTGAAGTTGTCCAATAAGTTCAAGATCACATTCAACAGCAATCAAAAATATAGATACACCTGTAATATTCACAGCATCAAACCAAAATGTTCTACAGAACCATATTCCATTGTATTGCTTTATATGTTGGCCAAATACTGCTATGCTTTTGGATAGCATATACTTCAGCATAACAAGTGAATATAAAGAATCGTAATTGATAGTTAAAAGTGGAACAGCACACAAGCTTAACAACCCATTTAAAGAGGGACCACACTGCTAACCTATCTCAAAAATTTAGATGTAAGGAGCAAAGGAGCATAAAGAAGCAATAACATAACACGTTGCATCTATATGCCACCAAAGAGTTTGTCATCAGTAACGTCTAGTACGATGTCAAGGTACCGTAATGTACACAAACATTAGATCACAACGAAACTCAAATCATTCTAAATATTAAATAAAGCAAGCACCATGATGCAAAAACTAAAGTATGAATTTAGCCAACAAAGACATCTTCTCAAAAAACTCACCAATTAAAGTCGATTGCTTAAGCGTAAACTAAGAAGAAAACCAATCATCATTCAAATAGTGACAGTTCTGATAATCCATATTCAGGCACAACACAATTTCCAAAATTCAACTACTACTATAAAGCAACCCCAGACCATTCAAATTGAACCAATACAGGAGAAAGCATCAATACCTCCATGAAAACTCAAAAACCAATACATGAGACATAAACCAGATATTGTTGCCTCGTATTCTATACAACAGACTTTCTACGCATCAGCAAAATAATTATTGTCAATGACTAAACACCACAACTAGAGGTACAGTAGGAAAATTGGTTTCTTCCTATTATCCACCACTATACATGGAATGATTTATAGTGTGTTTAATCTTGACTTCCCTTGGTTGATAGTATGAATGAAAAGATAGGTTCGAGAAAACAGATGACTTGACATGTAAGCTTACAGTTGCTCCCTTCAGCCCCCTCAAAATACCTGAAAAGACATTTGCATAATCACAAAAACGTGTAAAACGCAGAATCTGCACATACCTTGTTGTAGTCCAGTTCTCTTATCCTTAATCAAAGCAACCTCTAAAACATTCCCTTGTTCCTCAAACAAGGGTCGGATCTGACATCATTTAACCAAAAAATAATTAATAAACTTAAATGGGTAAGTCTACATGTTACCGAAAAACACTCAGTAAGCACGTAAAGCTTGGGATTTTCATGGACGTAAGTGTTAGTATGCATAAGCTTGATGCTATGAAACAAGGGCTATTAAAGTCTATTGCAATATTTTTTTCCCATTTCAAGTAGCGCCTTGGAAACATTATTAATAAACTACAAGAATTAGCAAGATATTTCTGAATATTGTTACACGTAACAATGGAATTTAATCGTCAATGAATCCAATAGAACACAAGGACACAAAGTCATAGTACAAAAGAATCCTATTAGAAGTTATTTCTTAAAACTGAATCTGCATATATCAACAACAGATAGCTCGTCAATACAACCAACTTACATCTTCTTCCATGGCGGTCCTTGGAACAGATCCAACAAAAAGCTTAGCGAAATGGGTTCCATCCAATTGGTCTACAAAGGTAAAATATATAAAGATCAATACACGAACATAAAATTATGACTAAATGAAGATAAGCACACATAATCAGGCTTCAATGTAGAAGAAAATGGCTCCAGTGTAATGAACATATAAATATGAAGTAGCCTGTCAAGTAGACATCTTATTACCAAATAATGTCATAAAGTATTCAAGGTTATAACACCAAGAAAATCAAGAAGCATAATATTTTCAATATTCTCAATGAAGAAACAAAAGCAAAAAAGAAAAACCAAGAGAAATAAATTTGAAGTGCAGCAAGGGAAATTCTCATGGTATAAATTTTTCTTTTTCTTTTTTAACTTTTCCCAACTTCTCTTCCAGATTAACTAAACCTGATGGAAGTTCTTTAGTCTTAAAATTTACATCAAACTGATAAGCATCCCTTGGTCTGTACGTCAAATCTTAATTAATTGATTCCTCAAGTACCAAGCTTTTCAAATCAAACTAACTTACTACCTATCTTGCCGAGAAAATTTAATCAATGCTCATCCAATTGTACTTTTGATTATTACTTGCTCACCGAATAATAAAAGATAACTCGTTGCTCACCCATCTATTGGCCCATTTAGCTTAATTTCAGGTGTGTGAGCAAAGGGGGAGAGGAGGAGGACTGATGGATAGATTGATGAGCAACGGGTTATCTTTTATTGTTCGGTGAGCAAATAGTAAAGTAAAGTTGGATGAGCAATGATTAAAGGAGTGTTAGGTAGATAATAAAATTGGATTAAAATTGAAATCTAACCGTTATTGTTGACTTTTATTAGACGAGAGAAACTCAATAACGGCTATATTTTCAATTTTAATTGGATTTTAAACACGACCGAAAACGCCCTAAATTTAATCCTATCTTGCCATATTATACTCTTTTAAGTGTATCACAAAAACAGTTATGGTTTTTTGTTGACTGCAAACAAAGCCCCTTTTCCAATTAGTTTGACCCATAGTTAATTAACCAAAACTTCACCCAACAAAAATACAAAACTAAACCTAAAGTGCAATTAATTCTAGAAAACTATTCAAAATGCAGTTAAAATGAAGAACAACTAATAACGCCTAAATATGAACACACGAAGGGAAACTAAAGCTCCAAGACTCGAGAATTCAGAAACTGGCTTTTTTAAAGTTAGCTCTTTTATAAAAAATTGGAAAAGTTCACTCAATACCTGGGGACCTTTCTCTACCAGAAAATGGATACCCACGTTTTTGCCCAGAGATAGAGTACGGTGCCATCGGTTGATTATTTGAAGCAAACCCTCCACCATCACCATCACCATCACCATCACCATCACCACCCATTGGCCGAAACCCTCCTCCACCCACCATAGGTCTAAACCCTCCGCCACCACCAATTGGTCGAAGTCCAGCACCAACACCACCAATCCGCCCAAATCCTCCATTGGCCCCACCATCAAATGGTCTAAATTCTCTATCACCACTTACTGGATGATGGTAGCTCGGAGGACTATCAAACGGCCTGCGACTTTCCTTCCCGCCACCACTTGAGAATCCACT